>JAJNNQ010000006.1:61467500-61555000 GCA_027886175.1 Phylloscopus collybita | reverse complement strand
GAAGGAGAAGGAGAAGGAGAAGGAGAAGGAGAAGGAGAAGGAGAAGGAGAAGGAGAAGGAGAAGGGAAGGAGGAAAAGGAGAAGGAGAAGAAGGAGGAGGAGGAGGAGGAGGAGAAGGAAAAGAAGGAGAAGGAAAAGACGGAGAAGGAAAAGACGGAGAAGGAGAAGAAGGAGGAAAAGGAGGAGGAGGAGGAGGAAAAGGGGGAGGAGGAGGAGAAGGAGAAGGAGAAGGAGAAGGAGAAGGAGAAGGAGAAGGAGAAGGAGAAGGAGAAGGAGAAGGAGAAGGAGAAGGAGAAGGAAAAGACGGAGGAGAAGGAGAAGGAGGAGGAAAAGGAGAAGGAGGAGGAGGAGGAGGAGGAGGAGGAGGAGGAGGAGGAGGAGGAGGAGGAGGAGGAGGAGGAGGAGGAGGAGGAGGAGGAAAAGGGGGAGGAGGAGGAGGAGAAGAAGAAGGAGGAGGAGGAGGAGGAGGAAAGAATGAAATCACAGTTCCTTAATAAGCCCCGCAGCCTTGCAAAGGCTCTTAGCTCTAAACCCCTCAGTGATCCCCCAGAGCAAGGTGGGGGTTTCAGTAGGGGGATCCCTTCCCTAAGGCAGGAGGAGGGCTCGGAAATGCCCGGAAAAGCCTCTGGAAGCGACGGAGAGGAGGGAATGCAGCGCAGGGAGCTCAGCAGGGATCTCCCAAGCAGAATCAAAAGCCTGGAGTTGTCCCAAAGGAGCCAAGACGAGGTTCCAGGGCAGTCACCAGGACTTTGCTGCTTCCCAGTTAATTCCAAAGCACGGTTTGATTGAATCAGAGTACAGAACAATGTGCAATATGTAATGTCCGTTTGCTGCCTCGCCTGCTTCCTTATCCTATTGCTTCATTAGGATCCTGCTGCTTATCCAGAATAACGGGGAAATCAAAGATGCTTGTGGAGAGTGAGCAGGCTTAAAGGATTTAAATACAGCTGAAATCACGGAGTTTAATCCTTTTTTGTTTGTTTGTTTTGGGGTTTTTTTGGGGGGTTTTTGTTTGTTGGTTTTGGTTTTTTGGGTTTTTTGGGTTTTGGTTTTGGTTTTGGTTTTGGTTTTTTTTGGGGGGGGGTTTAGGGTTTTTTGTTTGTTTTGGTTTTGTGTGTTTTTTTGGGTTTTGGGGGTTTTTTGTTTGTTTTGGGTTTGTGTGTTTTGGGGGTTTTTTGGGTTTTTTTGTTTGTTTTGGTTTTGTGTGTTTTTTGGGGGTTTTTTTGTTTGTTTTGGGTTTGTGTGTTTTTGGGGTTTTGGGGTTTTTTTTTTGTTGTTGTTTGTATTGTTTTTGTGTGTTTTCGGTTTTTGGGGTTTTTTTTGTTTGTTCGTTTGGGTTTTGTGGCGTTTGTTTGTTTGTGGGCTTTCCCCCTTTTGTTGGTTTGTGTGTTTTGGTGGGTTTGGTTTTTTTGTTTATTCGTTTTGGGTTGGTTTTTGGTTTTGTGGGTTTTTGGGGTGTTTTGTTAGTTTGGGGTTTTGTGGGTTTTGGTTGGTTGGTTGGTTTTTCCCTTTTTTGTTTGTTTGTTTTGTGTGTTTTGGGGTTTTTTTGGGTGTTTTGTTTGTTTGGGATTTTGTGGGTTTTGTTTATTTGTTCTTTTTCCTTTTTTGTTTGTTTGTGTGTTTTGGTGGGGGTTTGTTTGTTTGTTTGTTTGTTTGGTGTTTTGTGGGGTTTTTTTTGTTTTGTTTTTTGTTTTTTGTTTTTTTTAACACGCTCTGGAATGATCCATTCAGAATTTAATTCCCGGCAGCTCCAATCCCTGTGAGATGCTGGGAATTCATGAATGCAACGTTGTCTTTTCCATCATTAAAATCGCATTTTAAATAGGATATAGAGCTGGTTTATATACAAATGCAGGGGGTTGGGGTTATTATTTTTTTTTTCCCCATCTCAAAAGGTATTAATATTCAGTGCTAATATATAAATATTAACATCTAATATATTAATATAAATATATCAATATATATTTATATAAAATATATTTATATATATTTATATATATTTATATATATTTATATATTTACACACATTTATATTTATATATAAATATGTAATTATATAAATATATAAATAAATATATAAATAAATATATAAATAAATAGATAAAAATAGATACAAATATAGAAATATATACAAATATATAAATATATATAAATATATAAATATATAAATATATAAATATATAAATATATATATATATAATTATAATTATATAAATATAAAAATGCTGGATTCTTCATCTCACACAGGTAATTTTTTCATACCACAAGGGATTCGTGGCAGTTTTATACCACAAGTAACTCTCGTCTCCAGCTGGTTTGTACCTGTCCGTGTTTACCCTGACAAATCCCTCCCTCCATCCCATGCTGGGGGAACCCAATTAAATCCCGCCCCATTTCTGGAACCTCAGCTTCCCTCTAATTCCCAGTTAGAGAGGTGGGGGGGGAAAGGAATTTTTTTTTTCCCTTATCTCTGGCTCCAAAAATATTACAGCTTTGATCTGCAGTGGGGAAGGAGAAGGGGTTGCAATAATCCGAGCGAGTCCAGCCTAATGAATTAATAACCCCCAGGGATAAAAGTTGTTCCCAGCAGACTGCGAGGGGATCTTCGGAGGGGATCTGGCTCAAGTCTGACATCTGTGAGCATTAATTAATTCATGAATACCTGCACTCATCCCTTAATGAGGAAGGTGTGCGCTAATCCTTCCCGAGGCCGGACTCCGAAAATCAAATTTATTTACTCAAGGGCTGCTTTAGAAACAGCAGATGGGGCGTAAAGAGCTTGATGGAGCCGAGATTAATTGTTAAGTAATTGAGTGATGAGTGCGGGGAGCACGCAACAAGAAATCCAAAGCTCCGGGATTGAGTTGACATTCCCAAAACTCCTCGGGGGACACCGAGGAGTGACAAGGGACCTCTTCACCTGTCCCTGGCTCTCCGCATCCCCCTTTCCCTCCCCTGTCCCAGTGCCCTCGCATGGCTCAATTCCAGCCAAATGACAAAAAAATCCCTGCTCCCGGGCTCGGGGGGGAAAACAGGCGCAGCCAGGTCTGTAACAAAATCGTTCCTGTCGCGATCCTACCAAGCTCTCCGCTTGAAACCTGTGCCCTAAAAAAAAGGAATTATCGACGTGGCTGTGCGAGCTGTTAGTCCTGAGCTCCGTCTTTGTAAGGCTCCCGCGAATGTTTAAAGAGCTAATCTTTTTGTTAGGCTCAGACCCGGCGGTGATGTTCACCAGCAGGCACCGCTTTGGCGCTGAAAGGGATTTTTGTTGGCTTTTGCTAACGATCAGGGACTCGTTATCACTGGTTTGTTGGTTTTTGGTTTGTTTTATTTTTTGTTGTTGGCCTTGAAATCCTCACCTTGTGAGAACTGAAAGCAGGGAACGGGTAAATCAAGGAGAACAGGGCCGTGGTGTTAATGGATCAGCTCAGCGGGGAACGGGCAGGCAGCTCTGCGGTGGTTCCGTCAGATCGGCGGGAGGCAAATCCCGGCTCGAAGGGGAAACCTGAGCGAAACCTGACACCAAGGGAGCTGTGCAAGAGCCCAAAATATTGAGGCACCCAAAGGAGGTGTGTTAAGAACCCAAAATATTGATTCACCCCAAGAGAGGAGTGTAAGAACCCAAAATATTAATTCACCTGAAAGGAGGTGTGTAAGAACCCAAAATATTAATTCACCTGAAAGGAGGTGTGTAAGAACCCAAAACACTGAAGCACCCAAAGGAGATGTGTGAGAACCCGAAATATTGATTCACCCCAAGAGAGATGTGGAAGAACCCAAAACACTGAAGCACTCAAAGGAGCAGTGCAAGAACCCAAAATATTGAAGCACTCCAAGGAGCAGTGCAAGAACCCAAAATACTGAAGGACTCAAAGGAGCAGTGCAAGAACCCAAAATATTTAATCACCCAAAGGAGGTGTGTAAGAACCCAAAATACTGAAGCACCCCAAGAGAGGTGTGTAAGAACCCAAAATATTGAAGCACCCAAAGGAGATGTGTTAAGAACCCAAAACACTGAAGCACCCAAAGGAGGTGTGTAAGAACCCAAAATATTGATTCACCTGAAAGGAGGTGTGTGGGAACCCAAAACACTGAAGCACCCAAAGGAGATGTGTTAAGAACCCAAAATATTGATTCACCCCAAAGGAGATGTGTGAGAACCCAAAATATTGAAGCACCCCAAGAGAGGTGTGCAAGAACCCAAAATATTGAAGCACCCAAAGGAGGTGTGCAAGTACCCAAAATATTGTAGCACCTGAAAGGAGGTGTGTAAGAACCCAAAATATTAATTCACCTGAAAGGAGGTGTGCAAGAACCCAAAATATTGAAGCACCCAAGGGAGGTGTGCAAGAACCCAAAATATTAATTCCCCTGAAAGGAAGTGTGTGAGAACCCAAAATATTGATTCACCCCAAGAGAGGAGTGTCAGAACCCAAAATATTGAAGCACCCAAAAGAGGTGTGTGGGAACCCAAAGTATTGAAGCAGCCAAAGGAGATGTGTGAGAACCTGAAATATTGATTCACCCCAAGAGAGATGTGGAAGAACCCAAAACACTGAAGCACTCAAAGGAGCAGTGCAAGAACCCAAAATATTGAAGCACCCAAGGGAGGTGTGCAAGAACCCAAAATATTAATTCCCCTGAAAGGAGGTGTGTGGGAACCCAAAATATTGATTCACCCAAAGGAGATGTGTTAAGAACCCAAAGTATTGATTCACCCCAAGAGAGGTGTGCAAGAACCCAAAATATTGAATCACTCAAAGGAGCAGTGCAAGAACCCAAAATATTGAAGCACCCAAGGGAGCTGTGCAAGAACCCAAAATATTGATTCACCCCAAGGGAGGAGTGTAAGAACCCAAAATATTGATTCACCCCAAAGGAGGAGTGTAAGAACCCAAAATACTGAAGCACACAAAGGAGCAGTGCAAGAACCTAAAATGTTGAAGCACTCAAAGGAGTGGTGCAAGAACCCAAAATATTTAATCACCCAAAGGAGGTGTGTAAGAACCCAAAATACTGAAGCACCCCAAGAGAGGTGTGCAAGAACCCAAAATATTATTTCACCTGAAAGGAAGTGTGTGGGAACCCAAAACACTGAAGCACTCAAAGGAGCAGTGCAAGAACCCAAAATATTGAAGCACCCAAGGGAGGTGTGCAAGTACCCAAAATATTGATTCACCTGAAAGGAGGTGTGTGGGAACCCAAAATACTGATTCACCCCAAGAGAGGTGTGCAAGAACCCAAAATATTGAAGCACCCAAGGGAGCTGTGCAAGAAACCAAAATATTGATTCACCCCAAGGGAGGAGTGTAAGAACCCAAAATACTGAAGCACACAAAGGAGCAGTGCAAGAACCCAAAATATTGTAGCACCCAAAGGAGATGTGTGAGAACCCAAAATATTGATTCACCCCAAGAGAGGTGTGTAAGAAGCCAAAATATTGAATCACTCAAAGGAGGTGTGTAAGAATCCAAAACACTGAAGCACCCAAAGGAGATGTTTAAACTGCAGGAGAGCCTGAGGAGGCTCTGGGATCTCCAGAGGGACCCTCCTGTCCCAGCCCCACCAGAGCAAAGCTGAGCTCATGGGGCCTCAAGGACTTCTCAAGGGCGCAGCCAAGCACAGGATTCATGGAATTGTGGAGTATCTGAGTTGGAAGGGACCCACCAGGATCGCAGCTCCTGGCCCTGCACACCCCCCTGTGCCTGGGAGCAGTGTCCATGTGCACACAAACATCAGTTCTTGTGTCCTTCACCTCCACCCAGTCCCACAACATTCCCACCGCTCCCCTGAACGTTGCTTTGCTCTTCATTCCCAAAATCCTGAGCGGAGCCGTGTCCTTCCAGCAGTGCCCTGACCACGGAGACATCAGGCAGAGCTTTGGGATGGGCTGAGAGCCTTGTGGGATGGGATTGGTGTTACACCTGGGGACACAAAAAGGACCTGGAGCTGCTGGAGAGAGCCCAGAGGAGGCAGCAGGAGGAGCAGAGGGATGGAGCAGCTCTGCTGGGAGGAAAGGCTGGCACAGCTGGGATTGTTCAGCCTGGAGAGCTTTGGGCTGAGCTCAGGGTGGCCTTGCAGGGCCTGAAGGAGCCCCAGGAAAGATGGAGAGAGACAATTGCCAAGGGCTGGAGGGACAGCACCCAGGGAATGGCTTCAAACTGAAAAATGACAGGTTTAGATGGGATCTTGGGAAAAAAATCCTTCCCTGGGAGGGTGGGCAGGCCCTGGAATAGAATTCCCAGAGCAGCTGTGGCTGCCCCTGGATCCCTGGCAGTGTCCAAGGCCAGGCTGGACACTGGGGCTGGGAGCAGCCTGGGACAGTGGGAGGTGGAATGATCTTTAATGTCTCCTCTGACCCAAACCCTTCTGGAATTCTCTGATTTGTCCAACCTTCAGGCCAAGGCTGAAGAACCCTTCAGCCAAGGTGAGGGTGAATAAACCAATATTCTCTCTCCAGAGGTTACCGAGTTGTCTCACTCTACTCGATCTCAAACCCCATTAGAGACAGGGGAAACAATTGCCTCCGGGTGGTTCCACCTGCAATGGTTCCTCCATCGGCAGGTGCTGAGTCCCTGCTCCTAAACCTTCATCAGCCCTGAATCTTCCAGGAACCTTCCTTTGTGCTCAGCCACCTCCGTTCTTTTGTCTTCCTCGCGAAGCACCTCCGGGCGAGCACCCAAGAGCTGCAGGGTGGTTCATTTGTTCGGCTGTTCATTCATTTTTTATCGGGGCAGAGTGTTTGACCTGCTGCAATGATCGATTCTCGATTCTGTAGGATTTTCCTGTTGGCTGCATCTTCCCCCTTCGCACCCATTCCGGACCCCCTGGGTTCTATCCCTGCTCTGTCCCCTCTCGAACATAAGAAGTGGGTTAATAAACGCAAATATAAAACTGAGAACTGTTGGGTTTGTTGTTTTTTGTTTTGTTTTGTTGGTTGTTTTTTTTTGTGTGTGTGTGTGTGTGTGTTTTTTTTGTTTTGGTTTTGGTTTTGGTTTTGGTTTTGGTTTTTGTTAATTAGGATACCTCACTCCTGTCAGCCAATTCTGCCTCCGCTGTTCTGTCTGCACCTCGAAAATCAGGATTATTTTCCTCACCCGAAGGCAAAGTTGTTACTTCTTCCTCAGCAGCTGCCGGCTCTGCCCAGGACACGGCGCCTCTCATCCCATTGAAATGCAAACTCGCAGAATGAACGCAAACCACTCACAAGCGTGCAAATCCACGCGTTTATTTCTTTACACCGAGTGTTGCCTTGTTCCCTTTCACAGCTTTGGCGGGCTGATAAAGACACATTTCCCTTTTTAACAACCTTTGGAGCGGCCCGAATGCGCTCCGCCCGCGTTTTTAACCAACCCTGCCGGGCCATCGGGGCCGTGCCGGCTCCAGCAGCGGTGGCGCGGGTGTGCAGGGGGCTCCTGCCCGCAGCCGGTGTGCGAAACGGCACCGGGGGGCGGCGGAGCCTCAGCCGCACCTGCCCGCAGGTGTGCGCCAGGCTGGGGACAGCGGTGCGGGACAGTGACGGGGACAGTGACAGGGACAGCAGTGACAGGGACAGCAGTGACAGGGACAGTGACAGGGACAGTGACAGGGACAGTGCCAAGGACAGTGACAGGGACAGTGACAGGGACAGCAGTGACAGGGACAACAGTGCCAGGGACAGTGACAGGGACAGTGACAGGGACAGTGCCAGCGACAGCAGTGCCGGGCACACCCGCTGGGGTGCGAGCAGCAGCCGCAGGGCAAAGCCGGCACAAACGGGGTTCGGGGGTGGGGGTGCGAGGGGAGTCCCGAGCAGGTGCGGGGCACACACAGACACACACACAGACAGACACACACACTCACACACACACAGACACACACACACACAGACAGACACACAGACACACACACAGACACACAGACACACACAGACACACACAGACACACACACAGACACACACACAGAGACACACACACACACACAGACACACACACAGACACACAGACACAGACACACACACACACACACACAGACACACACACAGACACACAGACACAGACACACACACACAGACACACAGACACACACACAGACACACAGACACACACACACACACAGACACACACACAGACACAGACACACACACACAGACACACACACAGACACAGACACACACACTCACACACACACACTCACACACACACACCGCAGAGGCTCCGGTGCCTGCGGGGCAGGGCTGGCCGGGGGCAGCCCTCGGTGCGCCGTGATCCCGCTCCGCAGCCTGGCTGGGCAGGGTCTGCCCGGGCAGGAGCGGAGGGACGGGACAGGGGCTGTGCCCGGAGAGGGGCAGGAGCTGTGCCCGGAGAGGGACAGGAGCTGTGTCCGGAGAGGGACAGGAGCTGTGCCCGGAGAGGGGCAGGGGCTGTTCCCGGAGAGGGGCAGGGGCTGTGCCCGGAGAGAGACAGGAGCTGTTCCCGGAGAGAGACAGGAGCTGTTCCCGGAGAGGGACAGGGGCTGTGCCCGGAGAGGGGCAGGAGCTGTGCCCGGAGAGGGGCAGGAGCTGTGCCCGGAGAGGGACAGGAGCTGTTCCCGGAGAGGGACAGGAGCTGTACCCGGAGAGGGACAGGGGCTGTGCCCGGAGAGGGGCAGGAGCTGTGCCCGGAGAGGGACAGGAGCTGTTCCCGGAGAGGGACAGGAGCTGTACCCGGAGAGGGACAGGGGCTGTGCCCGGAGAGGGACAGGGGCTGTGCCCAGAGAGGGACAGGAGCTGTGCCCGGAGAGGGACAGGGGCTGTGCCCGGAGAGGGACAGGGGCTGTGCCCGGAGAGGGACAGGGGCTGTGTCCGGAGAGGGGCAGGGGCTGTGCCCAGAGCAGAGGGACGGGGCAGGGGCTGTGCCCGGAGAGAGACAGGGGCTGTACCCGGTGCGAGGGAGGAGCTCAGTCCCGGCCCCGCCGCCCCGGGCCCCGCGCAGGCACCGCCCCCGTTCCCCCCCGGCCGTGCCCGGCGCTGCTCCGCCGCCGCTCCGCTGCTGCTCCGGCTCGTCCCGCGAGTCCCGGCGGTCCCGGGCAGCCCGGCATGGCGGAGAGCCCGGGGCGGCCCCCGGAGCTCAGCGATGTCCCGCGGGAGGGAGGCGAGGACGAGGCGGCGGCGGCGGCGGGGGCTCGGCCCGGGCTGTGCCCCGGGGGAGCGGCCGAGCCCCCGGACGGGCCCGCGGAGCGGCCGCGCCTGAGCGCCGAGGAGGCGGCGCCGGAGCCCCCCGGGAACGGCGGCTCCGCCGAGAGCCCAGGGACACCGAGAGCCGAGCGGCGGGACCCCGGTGGGGACGGCCCGGGGGGCGAGGGGCGGCCGGTCAGGGCAGAGCCCGAGGGAGAGGCGGCGGCACCGGCGGGGACGGAGCCCGAAGGGGCAGCCCCGGAAGGGATGGAGCCCCAGGACACGGCCGCGGCTCCGACGGGGACGGCGCAGGAAGAGGCAGCCCCGGCAGCGACAGAGCCCGAGGACGGCGCCGTGACCCCGGCGGGGACGGAGCCCGAGGGCGCAGTGGTTGCTCCGACGGGGACGGAGCCCGAGAAAGCAGCCCCGGCGGGGATGGAGCCCGAGAAAGCAGCCCCGGCGGGGATGGAGCCCGAGAAAGCAGCCCCGGCGGGGATGGAGCCTGAGGACGTGGTGGTGGCCCCGGCGGGGACGGAGCCCCAGGTGAGAGAGGCGGAGAGGGAGGAAGCCCCGACGGAGAGAGAGCCCCGGGAGGCTGCGGCCACAGCCCCGGCAGAACCAGAGCCTGAGGAGGCTGCGGCGACAGCCCGGGCGGCGACAGACCCTGGAGAAGCAGAGGGGACAATCCCGGTGGGGACAGAGCCCGGAGAAGCAGAGGGGACAGCCCCGGTGGGGACAGAGCCCGGAGAAGCAGAGGCGACAATCCCGGTGGGGACAGAGCCCGGGGAAGCAGAGGGGACAATCCCGGTGGGGACAGAGCCCGGAGAAGCAGAGGGGACAATCCCGGTGGGGACAGAGCCTGGGGAAGCAGAGGGGACAATCCCGGTGGGGACAGAACCCGGAGAAGCAGAGGAGACAACCCCAGTGGGGACAGAACCCGGAGAAGCAGAGGGGACAGCCCCGGTGGGGACAGAGCCCGGAGAAGCAGAGGCGACAATCCCAGTGGGGACAGAGCCCGGAGAAGCAGAGGGGACAGCGCCATCGAGGACAGAGCCCGGAGAGGCGCCAGGACAGGCGGTCCCAGAGGGAGCGGAGCCCGAGGCGCCTGTCGCGACAGCCCCGTGCGGTTCGGATCCCGAAGAAGCTGTGAGGGAGGAAGCCCGGTCGGGGACAGTCCCTGAAGATGCGGTGCAAGAGGCAGCCCCGACGGGGACAGAGCCCGAGGAGGCCGCGGTGACAGCTCCAGAGGGGACGGTCCCCGAGGATGCGGTGCAGGAGCCAACCCCGGCTGATGGGACAGTCCCTGAGGGTGAGGCGCAGGAGGCAGCTCCAGCAGGGACAGTCCCTGAGGAGACGCTGGGGACAATCCCCAAGGATGAGGTGCAGGAGGCAGCCCCGGTTGCTGTGACAGTCCCCGAAGAGGCGCTGGGGACAGTCCCTAAGGATGAGCTGCACGAGGCAGTTCCGGCTGGGACACTTCCCGAGGAGGGGGCGGCCCCGGTGGGGACAATCCCCGAGGAGGTGTTGGGGACAATCCCTAAGGATGAGGTGCAGGAGCCAGCCCCGGCTGATGTGAAAATCCCTAAGGATGAGGTGCAGGGAGCAGCTCCAGCAGGGACAGTCCCCAAGAACGAGGTGCAGGAGGCAGTTCCAGCAGGGACAATCCCTAAGGATGAGGTGCAGGAGGCACCTCCAGCAGGGACAATCCCTAAAGATGAGGTGCAGGAGGCACCTCCAGCAGGGACAATCCCCAAGGATGAGGTTCAGGAGGCACCTCCAGCAGGGACAATCCCTAAAGATGAGGTTCGGGAGGCACCTCCAGCAGGGACAATCCCTAAGGATGAGGTTCGGGAGGCACCTCCAGCAGGGACAATCCCCAAGGATGAGGTTCAGGAGGCACCTCCAGCAGGGATAATCCCCAAGGATGAGGTTCAGGAGGCACCTCCAGCAGGGACAATCCCCAAGGATGAGGTTCAGGAGGCACCTCCAGCAGGGTCAGTCCCTGCGGAGGGATGCGCGGAGCCTGCCGAGAGCCGCGGGGCAGCGCCGGTGGCCTCGCCCGCCCAAGGGCTCGCTGCTGGCGGTCCCCGCTCCCCGGGCGGCCCCGGTGGCCAGGCGGAGGCGGAGGCGGAGCGGGGCCCGGCAGCCCCGGCGGGGACAGGAGCCCCGGAGGCAGCGGGCAGCGGGAGCCCCGGGAGCGGCTGGGAGGCGGCGGATCGGAGCCTGAACGGGGAGCGGCACCGGGAGGACGGGACGGGCTCGCCGGGCGCCCCGGAGGAAGAGGAGGAGGAGGAGGAGGAGGATGAGAAGCAGGAACACGACATCTCCCTCTTCGTCAAGGTAAGGGCTCGGGGCTGCTGGGGCATCTCCTTGGGGCATCTCCTCTCCCAGGATCCCTGTGCTGAGGGGCGCTGGAACGCGGCAGCCTGGCAGAGGTGATGGATTTATAAAAGCCCAATATAAACTTGCCCCTGACTCCTCATCCCTGCAGGAATCGCTGGAATAAGGAGCCCTCCGTGAGTTTTCCGATCTCCAAAAGGCAGGGAGAGGGGTTCTCATCGCAGGGGCTGAGAGGGAAGAAGGTGGGAAACGTTTTGAATGCGATGCCGGGATTGCCTGACACGAATTTTGGGCGACATTTCGAGGATCGTCCCAAACTTTGGCGAGGCTGAGTTTACAGTCAGCAAGGAGCACCTCCCGGGCTTGTTTTTGAAGGGAAGATTTGGGTTACAGGGAAATGGAGAAAAAAAAAAAAAAAAAAAAAAAAAAAAAAAAAAAAAAAAAAGAAGGAGTGAGGAACTAAAACGAATTTCTGGTATTTTGTTGAGTAGAACTTTAGATCTTCCTATCCTGTGCCTGGAATCCCAGCAAAATCCCTGGGATCTGGCGTGGGAACAGCAGCCATCCACAGAGTGTTTATCAGATGGGGATTTGCAGTGTGTGGGAAGCACCTGGAGGCGATTCCTTCCCTCTTCTCTGGCCCCTCTGGGCTAAAATGTGGATCAGGGTGGGATAAACATAAAGCAAAGGAAATAAACCTGGGGAAGCAGAAGGCATTTGGGGACCTCCTCCTCTACAAACCAACAACATCCTGAACCTCCTGAGCTGGCTGAGGCCGCTGCTGCCAGCCAGAGCTCACCTTAAAATTAAAATAATATAAATTAAAATAATTAAAATTAAAATATTTGAAATTAAAATAATTTAAATTAAAATCATTAAAATTAAAATAATTAAAATTAAAATTGGTGCCTTCCACCTTATGGGAGGAAAACATGGCCAAAATGAGAGAGCAGCCTAGAGAATAAGAGCATTTGTTGTGACTCCCTGCTCCCCAAATATTAGGATTAAACCTGGGCTTTGGAAATACTTGTGAGTTGATAAAGGCAGAAGGGAAGAGCGTTTTTATTGGTAATTTAAGAATTCTTAGAGAGCAATCCAGCTGCTTTTCTCATTATTTCTGTATTACAGAGCTGGAGTATTTTTACCTCAGCTGGAGCTGGATTCTTGTGGTTGGGATTGGATTAGTTTTTAGTTAGAGGTTGGAATGAGTTTCTCCAGGAAAAGGAGAAGAAGGAGGAAAATGAAAAGGAGGAGGAAAAGGAAAAGGAAAAGGAAAAGGAAAAGGAAAAGGAAAAGGAAAAGGAAAAGGAAAAGGAAAAGGAAAAGGAAAAAAAAGCCAACTGGAGAATCCAGTATTTCCCCAGGCCCCAACATGGCCATGCCATGGTTTGATAGCACAACACAAATGCAGAGAACTGTAAAAATAAATCCCCAAAGGGGAGAAAATGCACAAGAAAACCACACAGGAATGGTGCTGGAATAATCCTGGCAGCTCCCCTGCTAGGGAATGTTATCCCAGGCCAGGCCAGCATTAAAATGCTTGGTGCTCTGGCAGTGATAATGTTCTGAGAAACATCAGCCTCGGGAAGAGACCCCCCCCTCCGTGGAAAAACAAAACCTCAGAATTCCCTGGAGGCTTTCACTGGGTGCTCCCTGATTTCCATTTGCCCCTGGAACTGATTTCGTTTATTTTCTTTAGATAACAATTCCCATTATTCCAGGCCTTTCAAAGGCAAACAAAGGTCATCCAGGTGTCCTTTCCTTGGGAATTCAGTGTCCCTGGTGCCTTTGTGCTCTCTGCTCTTCCCCCCTCTGCAGCAAAAACTCTTTATTGAGCAGGAAACTTCTGTAAATGTCAGCTTTTTTTTTTTTAATTTATTTTTTTACCATTTGAATAGACTTGAACTCTCACTAAAACTCACCCCGTTGATTTTAAGCAACAGAGCACTTATCTAAGAGCTTATTTCTAAATTGCAGTTGTTATCTAATTATTTATAGATGGAAAACTCCACAAAACGACAAGGGCAGATTTCAAAATTCCAGAGATTCCTAAGGATTTCTCTGTACCACAAACACTTGGCCAAACAACCCAGTTGGAGCACAAGGCCTTGCTCATCTCCCAAAACATTTCTTCCCCAGTTTTCAGGGTTAAATGGATTTTAGTCAAAGCTGACCATGAGCACAAGGCAATACCCAAGGAGAAGCAGGGGGTTTATCCAGTTTGGGGCCATTCTTGGTCTCCAAATCATTTATCTCCATTCAGAGGATGATTTCAGTCCCCATCAGAGACAGAGGTCACTTGTCTGCAGCAGGATTTCCTCGCAGCCCTCCTGAGATGTCCTTGGGTGACTTCACACAGAGCTGAGCAGAGTGACAGAAAGGGCTAAAAAAAATGAGAAAGGGGAAAGCTTTGCTTTGCTGGGAGAGCAGAAATGGGAACAACTGCACGCCAGAGTCAGTGTTCCCAGCTTTTCTGGGGATTGGAATGAGATTGGGCTTTGAGGGCCCTTCCAACCCAAACTTCCCTGTGATTTTCCAAGAATGGCTGAGGGAGCTGGGGAAGGGGCTGAGCCTGGAGCAAAGGAGGCTCAGGGGGGCCCTTGTAGCTCTGCACAACTCCCTGCCAGGAGGGGCAGGGACAGGAGGAGAGGAAATGGCCTCAAATGGCACCAGGGCAGGCTCAGCTTGGAGATTGGGAAAGGAAATTTCCCTGGCAGAGTGGTCAGGCCTTGGGATGAGCTGCCCAGGGAGGTTTGGAGTCCCTGGAATTGTCCCAGAGGAGTCTGGAGGTGGCCCTTGGGGACAGGGTTTGGCTGCTGCTGGTGCTGCTGGGGTGGCACTGGGTGACCCTGAGGGGCTCTTCCCACCTCGGTGATCCCATGGAATAAAAGCCAAAGGCTCCTGCACACCCACCGTTTTTTTTTTACAAAAAAAAATAATTCTTTTCTCTGATGAAATCTGGGCTTTAATAGAACTCAGATTATAAAGCAGCAACTGAATTTTGAATGCTGTGGGTAAGGAATCCGTGGGCAGCAAGAGCAGAGTCCCCTGGAACACCTGGAGCCTGTGCTGCACCTGGTGCTTGGGGTAAACACTGGAATTGCCATCACTGAGGAGGTGTTGGTGCTGAAAATCTTGATTTTTCCTCCTCAGTCAGGGTGTAACTGGGGGAGGTGGGTGTGGGTTGTACAGCCAATAACTGGTGCTGTGCCCAAATCCGGGTGGGCAGCTGTTCATGGGCCTTTCTCAGTGCAGATTCACCACAGCACCTCAGTGTCCTGATGATCTCAGTAAGTGAAATTAAAGATTTCTGTGTGCAGAGCTCCACCAGCTCCACACTTTGGGTTCTGCTCTCTTCAGCTCGCTCCCTGTTTTCATCCTCCCTGACGTCCACTCCTGGGACCTTCTGCAGGACCTTGTCTCAGCTCCTTGTCTCCCATCACTGCCACCTGAAACAAAGTTAAACCTCACTTTTAAAACCCCTGTCATTTAAAATCCCGTGATTTTTTTTGTTTTGTTTGGTTTTGTTTTAAGTCGCTTCCCTCCACCATTCCTTTGGCTTTTTTTCATTTGCTTTCTGCTTTTTTTTTTTTGAATTGAGGAGTTATGAAAGCTTTGGGCAGGGTGACAAGGTGGGCACGGGGCACAGCTGGGACTCCCTGGGCTGGGAGGGCTTTTCCAGCCTCAGGGATTCAGGGCTTCTGTGCAAGTTATCCCAGAAGAAAGGAAACATAATCCCACAGAAAGGCCCTGCCCTGGAGCAGCAGAGGAGCAGCCCCGAGGCTGGAGGTGCCCAGAGCGGGCTCCATCCAGCCAGGGCTGCTCAGCGCTGAGCCCTGCGGGGCTGCCCAGCAGCAGCAGCAGCAGCAGCAGCAGCAGCAGCAGCAGCACAGCCCCACAATCTGTGTGATTTGGGTTCCTTGGCTGTACAAAAAGCACCAAAGCAGAGTTTCTCCAAAGCCAAAGCAAGAAGTTGGCTCCCTTCCTGTGGGTATTTGCCCTCTCCCAGCTCCCTTTAATGTTCCTCTCCTCTCCTCTCCTCTCCTCTCCTCTCCTCTCCTCTCCTCTCCTCTCCTCTCCTCTCCTCTCCTCTCCTCTCCTCTCCTCTCCTCTTTCCAGCTGGAATATGGCAATTCCAGGTTCCCTAATGCAGCTTAAGAGGAGCTGGCATTACAAACTCCCTCCAGAACTCTCCAGGTTGTTGGGTGTGCTGGGGGCACCGTGAGCAGCAGCTTTTCTGGGGGTTGGAATGAGATTGGGCTTTAAGGGCCCTTCCAACCCAAACCTTCCTGTGATTTTCCAAGAATGGCTGAGGGAGCTGGGGAAGGGGCTCAGCCTGGAGCAAAGGAGGCTCAGGGGGGCCCTGGTGGCTCTGCACAGCTCCCTGCCAGGAGGGGCAGGGAAAGGAGGAGAGGAAATGGCCTCAAATGGCACCAGGGCAGGCTCAGCTTGGAGATTGGGAAAGGAAATTTCCCTGGCAGAGTGGTCAGGCCTTGGGATGAGCTGCCCAGGGAGGTTTGGAGTCCCTGGAATTGTCCCAGAGGAGTCTGGAGGTGGCCCTTGGGGACAGGGTTTGGCTGCTGCTGGTGCTGCTGGGGTGGCACTGGGTGACCCTGAGGGGCTCTTCCCACCTCGGTGATCCCATGGAATAAAAGCCAAAGGCTCCTGCACACCCACCAAACATTCAGGGGCCACAACTCACAATTCATCTGCTCCCAGGCTGGACACCTTGAGGGCTGTGAGGAGTCTCCAGGATGGTCCCTCCCATCCAAAGGTCAGGCTCCTGCAAAGCCAAAGGGATGAGCTGGAGTTGAGGTGAGCTTTAGAGTGACAGTCTGGGTGTGGCCCTTGGGGACAGGGTTTGGCTGATGCTGCTGCTGCTGGGGTGGCACTGGGTGATCCTGAGGGGCTCTTCCCACCTTGCTGATTCTGGGATTTAGACACCTGACAGACCAACATCCTTTTCCAGATTGACATAAAACCAACAGACAGAAACCAGTGAGCAGCAATAGAAAGTTGCATCGAAGTTATTTTTGTCTGATTTAGTCAGGATCATTGATTGGTTTGGGTTGGAAAGAGCCTTAAAGCCCATCCCGTGCCATGGGCAGCAACACCTTCTGCTATCTCAGGTTGTTCCAAGCCCTGTCCAACCTAGCCCTGGACACTTCCAGGGATATGGGAATCACAACCTCTGGGTAAATACTTCCTGGGATCATCCTTTGCCCGTGCTTTGGAAGTGCTAAATCTCCCTCAGAACTGAGGCCTCGGGCCTCTGTTCATTCCCAGGGCCAAGCTCTGTGGTTTGAGGCAAAAAAAAAAAAAAAAAAAAAAAAAAAAAAAAAAAAAAAAAAAAAAGGAAAAAAAAAGAAAGTCAAGGTCTTCAAAGCTTCCTGGCCCTATTCCTATTTTTATTTCCTCCCAGCTGACTGCTGCAGTAAAGCCCCAGACCATGTGTTTTGCTTTAAGCACAAGCTTAAAGTCACGTGCTGTGTAAGCCCTTCATTAAACAGGGAACCCTTTCCTGATCCAGGGCACAGCTTGGATTTTGTGCTGGCTGCAACCAGCAGAGCCTCCTGAGGAGATCAGCCAGCTGCACCAAATTCCACCCCTGGGGCCTCTGCTCCTGAAGTTTGTCTCCATAAAACCTCCTCTCAGCTGTGATCAGCACAGAGCAGGGTCAGGGGGGGAGGTTTTCCTTGGCTGCTCTCTGCCCTCAGCCCCTGAGGTGGTCTGAAATTAAACTTCAGTCCCTCAATCCCTCAGCCTTCCTCAGGAGCTTCCCTGGAAATGTTCCTCTGGCTGTGGGACATGGGGCAGAGGTGGTGATGGTGGGACTGGATGGGCTTGATGGGCTCTTCCAAACGTGATCATTTTGGGGATGAGGGGATTATCCTGCAGCTCTGCAAGGGAGTTTTCACTCTGTCTGTTGAGTTTTTCACTCTGTCTATCGAGTTTTTCATTCTGTCTGGTGAATTTGAAGCTCCATTGATGTTTTCTGTAGAGGAGAAACAATCCAGTCTATAGAGAACTCAAGGCACTCCCAAATATAAAGCATTGGAGTGCAGGGAGGGATTTTCTGGGAAGTGATTGGACCAATTGCTTGGAAAATGGAACTATGCTGAAACCAAATTATTAAAAACATCAGGGGGAACTTTGGAAAGGGCCTTCTTTAAATAAAAAAAAAAAATTGTAGTAGAAAAGGTGTCCCTGCCCATGGCAGGGGGCTGGAATGAGATGATCTTTAAGGTCCTTGCAACCCAAACCATTCTCTGAGTCCATCTGTGTGATTTTTATGGAAATACCACCTGCCAGTGCAAGGCTTTTCTTCAGTGTTGTATGGACTGCCCAAACCCATATTTGTGACTCCTTGTGAGTTTAAATTCTGTGAAGCAGAGATGATAATGAAAGTTCTCAGTATGCCCAGGTTTGGTTTTTTTTTTTCAGGATGCTTATTCCTGGTGATGCCACCTGGAATTGCAGTTGTAGAGTTTTTAACCAGAGAGAAACCCCTCCTCTTCAGAGCTGGGAAAGGGAATCAGGCAGAGAAAGGAAAAAAAATTAGAGTTTGTGGAAGGGGAAGTGAAGTGTGGAGACTTCCTCCTGTGCCATCACTGAGTGCATTCCCTGTGTTTTCCCTGGAAAGCTCCTACAGTTTTCTCTTTTCTTTTCTTTTCTTTTCTTTTCTTTTCTTTTCTTTTCTTTTCTTTTCTTTTCTTTTCTTTTCTTTTCTTTTCTTTTCTTTTCTTTTCTTTTCTTTTCTTTTCTTTTCTTTTCTTTTCCCCCCTGAGCTCCAGGAGCCTTTGGGCAGCACTGCCAGGGATGCCCAGACTGGGATTGTTGGGAGCTCTAGGGTGGGACTGGATGATCCCTGTGGGTCCCTTCCAGCTCAGGATATTCCCTGATTATTTAAAAATTAATTACTTCTCCTCCTGGCTCTGCCCAAGTGAATGTCCCCAGGAAGGTGACCCAAAACCTCCTTGCTGAGATGATAAAATGTCCCCCCTGTGGTAAGGCCCTGCCTGCACTTCCATTTACAATATCTGGTTATTTCCTGATAAAAACTCAGCTCAAGTGAGTCCATTCCAGTTGCTCCCAGTGACAGCACTGTCTCAGCTCTGAAAGATTTTAATTCCTTCCTAAAAATACCGAGTTTCTCCAAGAAAACCTCTTGGACAGCCTGGCGCTGCTGCTGGAGGCAGAAGGAACAAAGGTGGAATTTCCCTTTTTGTTTCATTTCTCTCCATCTGCTGGAATTCTAACACATGTAAGAATACTGCAAATATTCAGAAATTGAGTTGGTCAGAGGCCAAAGTCAAACAGCAGAACGGGAGCAGTGAAAGAGAAGCCTTCCCTGAATTATTCAAATGGGCCAGGTACAAACAAGTTAAACATTGGCTCGGATTTCGGAAACATTCCCATTTGTGCCTTGGTGAATCATTGACATTTCCCTGGTGGCTGCTTTGGAAATGATTTTTTTAAAGCTCTATGAGAAGGAGGAGCATTTGGTAAATAAAATAAAATTAAAAAATCGGGTTTTTTTTTTATAATGGGGCAGACAAAACTCAAAACAGGGTCCAAATATCCTCCAAAGACTTCAACATTTTGTGCTGCCTGTGGAAAATAAAAACCACCCTCAGCAGAAGCTCCAAGGGGATTCCCCAGGATCATCACAGGCACAGCCCTGGTGTCGAGGAAGATCAGCTTTAGATGCAGTGGGTTTGAAACCTCATCCCTGTTTTAATCAGCAATTAGAATTTAGCTCCTCCTCACTTCCCAAAGAAGTGAGGGGCTGGGAAGAGCAGCGTGGAGAATTGGAATTTACACTGGGAGGGGAAGGTCATTTGAACCCATTTTTAAATGTTCTTAGAGGACACCTTCCCACTGGGTTTGTTTTATTCTGTGTGGACCAAAAGATCACAAATTACTGGAGGTGGAAAAAAAAAAACCTCTCCCACTCTTTTACTATTTCACTGTCAGCTCTTGATTTAAGTTAGGAATATCATTTTCTACCTGAAGCTGCACAAAAGAGCTTCTTTAGCTGAGTATTTTTTGTTGATTTACTTCCTGGTTTCCAGCACAAATCACAGGTATTTTATAGATGTAATTTATATATATTGTTTTCTTTATGTGAATAGTACACCGTTTAGATGCATTAATTTATAAATATAATTTATCTTTTTGGTTTTTTTTACTGAATTTATTACATATAATTTATGTAATAAAGGTATACACGTATATAAAATTGATATCCATATCAATTTATAAATATAATTTATATCCATATAGAAGCATATAGATATGTTCTAGATAGATATAAATTCTATACATATCTATAGATATGTAATAAATGTATCTATGCATAAAAAATTGATATCCATACCAATTTATAAATGTAATTTATAATTTATATCCATATTGAAGCATATAAAATAGTTATCCATATCCATTTATAAAAGTAATTTATAATTTCGGTTTTTTACTGAATTTATTACATATAATTTCTGTAATAAATGTATCCACGTACAGAAAATTGGTATCCATATCAATTTATAAATATAATTTATAATTTATATCCATATAGAAGCATATAGGTATATTCTAGATAGATTTAAATTCTATACATATCTATAGATCTGTAATAAATGTATCCATGCATATAAAATTGATATCCATACCAATTTATAAATGTAATTTATAATTTATATCCATATAGAAGCATATAGATATAATCTAGATAGATATAAATTCTATGCATATCTACAGATATGTAATAAATGTATCCATGTAGAGAAAATTGACCAATTTATAAATATAATTTATATCTATGCAGAAGCATACAGGTAGGTTTTTATCTAGATCACTTTCTATACAATTTAGATCATTTTCTGTAGGTTTCTATAGGTTTAGATCATTTTTTGTATTTAGCTTGAAGCAGCCCCGCTGTGTTGCAGGGTCAGTATGAATGCAGTGTAAAACAGGATGTCTCACAGAAATACCCTTTAATCCCTTTTCCCCCAGCCCTAGAACATATTCAGGAATATAAACCCCCCTTTGTTGAAGTAATTCCCTGTAAGAATTTCCAAAGGATGTGAGCGGGGTTGTTGGTTTGGGTTTTTTTTTGTCTCCAGGTTGAAGCTGGCGCCTCGCCACGTTATTAAACGGGGATTAGGAATAGCAGGGAGGGATTTGACCATAATTCCTGTAACAGGATCAATGCTTAATAAGCATTTGGGCTGCTGCTTGTGACCGGGGAATGTTCCCAGGGACACAAAGCACGAGCCCTGTGGAATTCCCAGTGTGGGGAAGCTTGGGAATGGCTGCTGGGAGAGCCAAACCACCGACCTGGAACTGGGCGGCGTCTCCGGGCTCTGATTTCACCTGGCTTCGGTTAAAGGCCTTGGGGGTTTTGTTCCACTCCTGGCAAGGGCTTGAAAATAATCTTGAAAATTCAAATTCAAGAGTGGATAAGGGAATGATCAGAGCAGGGCCGAGCTGGCCTTGGACACTGCCAGGGATGGGGCAGCCACAGCTTCTCTGGGAATGCCATTCTGTGCTGGTTTGAAAGCAAAACCAGTGAGACTCCCAGTCAGAGATACAATTTAATAGAAGAAGAGAGAAAAAAAAAAGGTGAAATAAATGGAATGATACAACCTAACACCCTGTTGGTCAGGGTGTTTGAAGCAGCCCAAAAGTAAGCCCTCCTGGAGTGGCAGATGTGGTTCCGCTGGAGCAGAGATGATCCTGAGAGAGAAGGGTCCAGTGGTGGTGAGAAGGGTCCAGTGATGGTGAGAAGGGCCCAGGGATGGTGAGAAGGGTCCAGGGATGGTGAGAAGGGCCCAGTCTTCCTCCAGGAATCCAGATGAGATGTTCTTGTCAAAGCAGTGATTCCGTCTGGTAGCTCTTGTCTCCTCTGGGAGTCCAGTGGATAAAAAGCTGCTTGTGATGTCTCAAACCCTGGATTCTATCCAGGTGGGAATGCTTGGCTCCTCCCCCTGGGCGGAGCATCTCCCCATGGGATGATCTCATTCCATGAGTCATGCAGTGGGTCCTTGATGGCCCATTAACCAGAGATAACTCCCGGGGTAAGTTATCTGTGAGTCATGTGGCAAGGCATCGTTAGGCTCATTAACAGGAGATCAGGAAAACACTGCCCCACCTTGGCTCCAAGGGCTCATGGGGATAGAATACAGACCTTGGGCACAATTTGACATTGGAACCTAGGACACATTCCCACCCTCAAGGGGAGGAATTTCCTCCTAAAAGAAGACAATCATGATGATCATTTACCACCAGCTGCTGAAAAGGCAAACAAATTTGGAGCTGATGGCTCCAAGCAAGGCTGCTTTGAGCGAGAGACACAAACCAAGGGCAACTCAAAATGCAAATCAAAATTGCAAAATGGGCAATCACTCGCGCAGGAGCAAGATTGGGGAAGGTTAATTTAAATCTCCCAATTTGGGCGAGATTAATTTAAACTCTGCTGAAGTGCAGCTCAAGTTTTTTCAGCCTTTCAGCCCACAATTTAATTTCTCTGTTTATTTTTTCTGTGTAATTGTCCCTGCACTGCCCCATGCTCTTCTAAATCCTGTAGCTACTGCAGGGGCTTTAAAGGCAGGTCTGATGTAGGGAGACCCTGATGAGAAAAGAAACCTGCAATTTGCATTTTGCCTTTGTGATTTCATTGGATTTTAGGGATTTTTTTTTAAAAAAAGACCTGTAGAGAGCCATGGCTGTGGCTGGAAATCCCTGAGACACCACATGGGGTCTGGCCCAAGGCAACAGCAGAGTTGTAAAATCCTAAAATTGGTTTATTTTCCGTTTTTGTAAAGATTGCCTTCAGACATAAACTTAATCTTTAATCTCTTAGCTGTGAATAAGGTGAATATCAGTAAACCACAGCCTCTAAAAAGGCAACACATCTCACATTTTAATTTTCACCAATTTTTTTGGTTTTGCTCCCTTCACAGAATTATCATTTAATAGTTTGTTTATTTATAACCTTTATCAGAGCTGGAAGGGTGTAGAAATTACTGGGCAGGTTTTGATATCAAAATCGAATTTAAATGGGTGTTTGATCTAAGTAGCAGGACTGAGTTGGAGCCTTTTGTTTCTCATTATTTATAAAGCAACTGGCCAGAGGTAAAAAGTTGAGTGCCACAAAGCTGCTTCTTAATGAAGGAGAACTTCTCCCCTCTGCATCAAAAACATTTAATGACTTACGGGGCAATTAAGTTAATTTCTGCAGTAATGACTTACCCAGCAGCCCATGGGCAGTAAATAAGGCAGGGAGAGAAGAAAAGAGGCTTTCTCTGCCTGGAGGTGGCTCTTGGCACAGAGGGGAGAGAGGGAGCTGGGTCCAGAGGGAAAATCCTTCTCTGGGAGGGTGGGCAGGCCCTGGAATAAAATTCCCAAAATGCTGTGGCTGCCCCTGGATCCCTGGCAGTGCCCAAGGCCAGGTTGGACATTGGGGCTTGGAGCAGCCTGGGACAGTGGAGGTGTCTGCCCAGGGCAGAGGGGGGGAATGGATGAGGTTTTGGGTCCTTTCCAACCCAAACCATTCCATAATTCCATGAAATTACAGCCTCAACCTCATCTTCCTCTCTGTTGTCTGGAGAGAATTAGAATTTCCAGAAGGATATCACTCCCTTGAGGTGTGAGCACTGCTCAGTGCATAGAAACAGGGCTGAGGGTATCCCATAAATATCCAACACTTTTTAAATCCTGATCCTGACCTGAGGGCCAGGAGCACCCAAAGAACAATTTCTAGTTGAGAGCTTTATTGAACAGACGAGTCATGAAACCCAAAATAAAACAATGGCAGGAAATTGGCTCCAAGACTGCAGGAAAGCAAATCCCAGAAACGAAAAACAGAATGGGAAGACTTTAAAAATATTTTAAATATTTTAAATTGGAATTGTTGGCTGTTAGGAGATCCTCAATGGCCAGGATAAACCTGCCATTAAACAAGGTTTAAGATGTGAGGGAGCAAGAGTTTCTTCATTTCTGCAGGTGGGATCTCAAAGCCCTGTGCAAGGTCAGAGCAGCCCTGCCCTGTCTCAGCTGATGCCCTGTTTGAGATAAACTCAGCCCTGAGCCAATTCTCCTGATCCCTGATCACCAACAGCCAGCTCACCGGAGTCCCTGTGCTCACTGAAGCTGGGCAGGTGTAAAGTTAATTCCTTTTATCACCTGCAGTGTAAAGTTAATTCCTTTTATCCCCTTCACCTGCTCTCGATTCCTTTCATCCCCCCCTTGGCATCTCTTTTAGGCCCAGCTTTGGCCAAAGGCTTTTAATCTACACAGGGTTTTATAAAAACCCTCCAAAAAAAAAAAAAAAATTCCTCTGGAATTCCCACAGTGGTCTGTGAACGGATTTTTCTCTTTGGTTTTAAGTGAGGAGCAGATTTTTCGTTCCATGTTTGTTCAGCACTGAGCTCATGGTGCCGGGATGCTCCTCTCAAGGTTTCTCTCGCTGTGTCCCTGAGGAGAAAGGAAAACTTGGCTTTCCCTCTTCCCTGTGGGGGTGCTGAGGCCCTGGAATGGAATTCCCATCCCTGGAAGTGCCCAAGGCCAGCTGAAATAAAACTTGGAGCAACCTGGGATAGTGGAAAGTGCTTATTTTGCTCTTAAGCTGAAAAAAAAATAAAAAAAAATGAAGGGAAAATCCCTTTTTTTTTTTTTTTTTCCTTACCTGAAGGACTGTCTGTCCAGCTGCTGTTTTCACACCTCTCTTGTTAAACTTCCCCTTTGGGGATGTCACACACAGCAAGAGTCAACCCTGGAAGTAGTAAAAATGCAATTTATCTGCAGAAATCACCAGCCATGTTTGCTTTGTTTTATTTTTGGTGGGGTTTTTTTTGTTTGTTTGTTTTGGTTTTTTGTTTGGTTTTTTTTTTTTTTTGTTTTTTGTTTTTTGTTTTTTGTTTTTTTTTTGGTGGGGGTTTTTAGTTTTTGTTGTTTGGTTTTTTTTTTTTTTTTCCCCCTGCTGTTTGGCTGAGAAAATAAAACAGCAGCTGAAATATCTGATTTTAGTTTTGGGTCTTGGTGGGTAGGCAGAGCTTTGGGGTTGTTGGAAAGCATTGGAATAGTAAGTGGCAAAATTGGTATTTTCTCCCTGGAACTGTGTTTTTAATTGCAGCTGCTGTTAAAAAATCACAAATCCTTAAAATTCAGCCCGGAATTACAATTTCAGTATCTCAAGTGCTCTCAAGAGCAACACTGCAAGCCCAGTAGGTGGCATCAAAAGGATTCTGTAAAATTCAGTGTTTGGGTGTTTGTTCAACACCACGGAATAAAAACAGAGAAAAAATTCCAGGTGATCCCTTCCTGACAAAAACCTGTGGAATGGATGTGATCTGACCCAAATATAACATCAAAATGTTGATAAGTGCATTAGAGTTGAGTGAACAAAAATGAATTGTCATTTTAATTTTGATGGCATTTTTGAACAGCAGCGCTATTGCCAGAGAGAAGTAATTTTGAATTTTTAAAAGAATTCCAGGTGATCCCTTCCTGACAAAAAGCTTTGGATTGGATGTGATCTGACCCAAATATAACATAAAATATTGATAAGTGTATTAGAGTTGAATTGAGTGAACAAAATGAATTGTCATTTTAATTTTGATGGCATTTTTGAACAGCAGCACTATTGCCAGACAGAAGTAATTTTGAATTTTTAAAAGAATTCCAGGTTTTCCCTTCCTGACAAAAAGCTTTGGGTTGGATGTGATCTGACCCAAATATAACATCAAAATGTTGATAAGTGCATTAGAGTTGCATTGAGTGAACAAAAATTCATTGTAATTTTAATTGTTATGGCATTTTTTAACAGCAGTACTATTGCCAGACTGAAGTAATTTTGGCTTTTTACAGGTTTTATCTATACTTTTAATATCTGTATTTTAATATTGCTGAAATAGAAGTGAAATTTGGCGGGGTTCTCAGTGCTTTAATAGGGTAGAAATCTGCAGAAACGCTGGACAGTCATCAAAAGATTAAAAAACACTCTGTGGAGTGGATGGGATATTTTGTTCACGGAATCACAGTTGGGAGGGACCTTAAGGATCATCCAGTGCCACCCCCTGCCCGTGGCAGGGACACCTCCCACTGTCCCAGGCTGCTCCAACCTGGCCTTGGACACTGCCAGGGATCCAAGGGCAGCACTGAGCGACCTTTAAAATGATAGAAAAATTAAAATCGAACCTTAAATTTAATTTTTTTTTGTTGTTGTTGAAAGAGGTTATCTGTCACAGCACACTGCCAGAACACGGTTATGTCTTGAAAATAGATATTTAGGGTCTAGAAAGCACCAGGAGGGGCTGAGGGAGCTGAGGAAGGGGCTGAGCCTGGAGCAAAGGAGGCTCAGGGGGGCCCTTGTGGCTCTGCACAGCTCCCTGCCAGGAGGGGCAGGGAAAGGAGGAGAGGAAATGGCCTCAAATTGCACCAGGGCAGGCTCAGCTTGGAGATTGGGAAAGGAAATTTCCCTGGCAGAGTGGTCAGGCCTTGGGATGAGCTGCCCAGGGAGGTTTGGAGTCCCTGGAATTGTCCCAGAGCAGTCTGGAGGTGGCCCTTGGGGACAGGGTTTGGCTGCTGCTGGTGCTGCTGGGGTGGCACTGGGTGACCCTGAGGGGCTCTTCCCACCTCGGTGATCCCATGGAATAAAAGCCAAAGGCTCCTGCACACCCACCAAACATTCAGGGGCCACAACTCACAATCCATCTGCTCCCAGGCTGGACACCTTGAGGGCTGTGAGGAGTCTCCAGGATGGTCCCTCCCATCCAAAGGTCAGGTTCCTGCAAAGCCAAAGGGATGAGCTGGAGTTGAGGTGAGCTTTAGAGTGACAGTCTGGGTGTGGCCCTTGGGGACAGGGTTTGGGTGATGCTGCTGCTGCTGGGGTGGCACTGGGTGACCCTAGAGGGGCTCTTCCCACCTCAGCAATTCTGTCTTCCTGTGACCAGTCTGAGCTGCTTTTTATCAGCAAAATCCCCTCAGATTGTCCCCGCCAGAGCTGACATCCCTGTGGGTGCCACTGAGCTCAGCCAAAGGCCTCTCCCTGTCCCCTCCCTCTGTCTCCCAGCTCACCCAGGGTAGAGCTGGTGCCCTGTTGGTGCCAAAGGCTCTCCCAGATCCCCACAGCAGGGATCCTGCTGATCCACAGCTGCTGCAGAGGGACAAACATCTCCCTGCATCCTCAGGAAGAGCCTTGGTCACCCTCAGCTCTGCCCTGGCTGGCTCAGCTGCCCAAAGTGCCTCAGTTCCCCTGATTTTCTTCACTCTGCAGCTCAGAGGAGCCACAGGGAGCAGGGTACCCAGCACAGCCTGTGAGGCCCTGGCACAGGGTGCCCAGAGAGGTTGTGGATTCTCCATCCCTGGGGAAGGAAAGGCCCAAGGCCAGTTTGGATGGAGTTTGGAACAGCCTGGGGCAGTGGAAGGTGTCTCTGCCATGGCAAGGGTGGCACTGGGTGGGCTTTAAGATCCCTCCCAACCCAAACCAGTCTGGGATCGTGTTGGGTACACAGCTGAGCAAGGGCAGCAAGGTTGTGGGAACTTCTCCACTTCCAGAGATCCAGCTGGGAAGGAGCTGGTGGGATCCAGCTCATCTCCAGATGCTCCTCCAGACAGGGCCCATCCCCAGCAGTGTCCCCAGGCTGCTGCTCCTGCCCTTTTGCACAGCCTGGCAGAGGGTGGGGGTGCCCATTCCCAGCACTGAGGGGTCACCATGAGACTTTTCCCCTCTTTTTCCCTTCGGGGTGGGTAACACCTGGCATCAGAGGCAGGACGAGACCCAAATGGAGCTGCTGTGCATTGAGCTCCACTCTAAGCTGTGCTGGCAGCGTTTCAGGCTCATTTTTTTTTTTTTTTGCAAGATCCACAGCAGCTCTGTGTCTCCTGGCTGCTGGGAGCTGTTCAGCACTGCTCTGAGTAGGAGGAAAACCACAATGGCAGCTTTTGAGCAGCTCTCAGCTTCGCCACCTACGAAACAAGGCTTCCCTGACAGAAACAAGGCTTCCCTGACAGAAACAAGGCTTTCCTGACAGGAACAAGGCTTTTCTGACCCAGCAGTCCAGCTGTTGCAGCATTTTTGAGAGTTCTCATCCCCTGGCATTGCTGGAGGCTTTCCCAGTGGTTGTGGGGCGGAGAGAACAGGGAGATTCCTCAGGTTCATAGGGAGAGGCAGACAATTCATCCAGTCCTTGCCATGCACCCCTCCAGCTCCTGCCTGCCCCAGGTCAGGCCCTTCTTTCCAGCCATTGAGCTCTTTGTGAAGGTGAGCACTGAGCAGTGTGTGTCTGTTTGTGGAGGAGTTTCTTGCCGTGTTTGAGATTTGTTTGATAGCATTGAGCAAGAGGGAAAAGGACAAACTGGTTTGAGTCTGTGTGTCTTGTTGGGTTACAAGGGCTGCGAACCTTCATGAATTAACCTGTTAACTGTGAGGCACTTGGATTTTCGTACTTTTGCCCCTGGGATTTAATCTGAATTTTAAAGCTGTGCTTTAGGAGAATCATGTGAAGGGCTTAAAACTGAGGCCCTTGATCTCTTGCAGTGCTACACAAAGTCTCAGTAGCACCTCTGCAAGACTTTGCCTCATTTTAACAAAGCCTCTTAACAAATTGGAATATAAATTACCTGAGAGCAACACTTCTGTGGCCACCTTCTCCAGGGCTCCCACAGCCCTTTAGGTTGGAATTCTTAATTAGTTGATTTATTCTGCTTGTTCTCTTCAGTGCTTTAGACATCATATCTCTATTTAGGCTGGTAAATACTTCTCTGTTCCTTTGTTGGGTTCATGAACTGATTTAATTCCTCTTAATCTTGCAGTGACTTGTGCAGATTTATGTTCACATAGACAAATGAGGTAGATGATTTGCACTCAGATGTGTTTATAATTTGTATTTTTTTTCCAATTGTAGGCTGGCAGTGATGGGGAAAGTATCGGGAACTGTCCATTCTCCCAGCGCCTCTTTATGATCCTGTGGCTCAAAGGTGTCATATTTAATGTCACAACCGTGGATCTGAAAAGGTGAGATTGTGACTTTTAATGATGAGATTTTTACCTTTAATAGCACAACTTTTCCAAAGTGGGGATTTTAAAGGGTGACTCTTTTCTGCCAAGCTGGGAGAGCTTTTCTGCCAGCTGTGTCCAGCCTGGAGAAGCAAAGGTTCTGAGGAGACCTTAAGAGCCTCTTCCAGTGCCTCAAGGGGCTCACAAAAAGGAGGGAGAGGAACTTTTTATGGCTTTTTCTCTTCCCCAGAAAACCTGCGGACCTGCAGAACCTGGCCCCGGGCACCAACCCCCCGTTCATGACCTTTGATGGGGAAGTGAAAACCGATGTCAACAAGATCGAGGAATTCTTGGAGGAAAAGCTGGCGCCGCCCCGGTACCGCATTCCCGGTCCCCTCAGGGGGCTGCACGGAGTGGGGTGGGGATCCCCAGGGGCTGCTCCAGCTCAGGGGTGACTTTGAAACACAGCTGGAGCCAGGGGTGTCACTGGGGTGTCCCCAGGCTGTCACCAATTGTCTTGGTTTGGACAGACAGGTGTCTGCCAGGGAAAGCTGGAGTTTCCCTTAGAATGGAGAATGTAAACCCCTCACCCCCTCCAAATTATAATTCTGCTTTCAGGCAAAGATTTGGGAATAGGAATAACAGTTCTTTACTAGGAATATTAACAATACAAATGTAGTAGAAAACCAAAACCACCCAACCAAACCAGCAAACAAACAAACAACAATCCTGCAAAAACCCTGACAGAGTCAGAGCTACAACCTGACACCCTGTTGGTCAGGGGGTTGGGAGCAGCCCACAGTGAGTCCTCCTGGAGTGGCAGAGGTGGTTCTGGTGGAGCAGAGATGATCCTGTAGAACAAGGGTCCAGTGGTGGTGAGAAGGGTCCAGTCTTCCTCCAGGAATCGGGTAAAGCTAGATGCCTTGTGTTCCTATGTCTCAGTTTTATCCAGGTAGGAATGGTTGGCTTCCCCCACTGGGTGGAGCATCTCCCAATGGGATGATGGAATGTGGATGTGCTGCCTTGGGGAGGAGAACAGCTTGGGGAGTCTTAATGGCCCATTGTGAAAAGAGATAAGAAACACTGCCCCAACTGGTTTGAACAGCTGCCCCATTATCAGAAGGCATCTGCCCCCCTCCTCCCAGAGTTACAAGAGATAAAGAAAAAACATCTCCCCAGCTGCCTTCAACAGATGAAATAGAATAAAGTACACATTTTTGGTCACCAAGTCACAGCTGTGCTGCTCCCACTGCTGTCCCACATCCCGAGCTCACTGCTGGGTCATTCCCAGGGCATAGAATCCATCCCGTGGAAACCTGGGACCTTTTCCCTGCTCTGACTTGGGATCGTTTGAGGCTTCCCTCTTCACAGCACACAAATAATTGTGCTTATTGTGCTTCCTGGGTGCAGGAAGGTGGAAGCTCAGGGCAACCCTGCTGCTCTCTAAAACCACCTGAAGGACACTGCAGTGAGGTGGGGTCAGGCACTTCTGCCGTGTCCCAAGCGAAGGGATGAGAGGAAACGGCCTCAAGTTATGCCAAGGGAGGTTGAGATTGGAGATTGGAAAAATGTTTTCCCTTCAAGAGTGGTCAGGCATTGGAATGAGTTGCCCAGGGTGGATCACCACCTCTGGAAGTGTTCCAGTCATCTGGATGTGGCCCTTGGGGACACTGTTTGGGGTGGGGATGGTGGGACTGGGTGGTGCTGATGGTATTTTCCAACCCTGGTGATTCTGTGAAGCCAAGGGCAGGAACACCTCGTGCACAAAAGATGTGCTGGGGCTCTTTCAGAGTGTCCACATGGGTCCATCAAGCTGCACAGGAGAGGCTGAGTTTTGGATTTGTCCTCCCCCACCCCAGCAACTCTTCCCACCTCACCCCAAACCCCTCTGTCCCTCTGTTGTGTCCCCCACCCCACAGCCCTGTTCTCTGGGATATCAGTCCCCTCCCTGAGCTCCCTTCTCCCTGCAGCCAAACCTGACTCAAACCAGCGAAGCAGCTGCTTGCCTCCACTTTTCCCCATTTTGATCCATCCTTGGAATGGCTGCTGTCAGCTTGCTGATGCCCCGAGTGGGCTGGGCCAGGAGCCTGAGAGGAGCAGCAGCTCCTGAGAGTGGGGATTTTCCCTCCACTCCTCCTCATGGCAGGAGCCACGTTCCAGGCAGCCTCATCTCTGGAGGAGAAAGCCTGGAAGACACGCTGGGATGTTTGAGCAGTGCTTGCAGCAATAAGTGTCCTTTCCCATTGCCCTCAGGGAAAGATTATTTAGGTAGGGTAAAAAATAAGTGATTTTTAGTGTAGGATGGTTCCCTTTGAGTCCTGTGTGGCTGCATGTGGCCACCCTACAAATAAATGTTTATTAATTAGCGGAGGTGAAATTAAAGGATAATTGGGTCACTTAACTTTTTGTTTCTCTGAACTGCTCAGGTATCCCAAGCTTGCACCGAAGCACCCTGAGTCGAACTCTGCAGGAAACGACGTCTTTGCAAAATTCTCTGCGTTTATAAAGAACCCAAGAAAAGATGCAAATGAAAGTAGGTGCTGCAGTCCTGGGAGGGAGAAAGCAGAGCTGTGCAGTCGTAGGACACTGCTGGAGATGCCCCATTTCCAGCTCAGGTTAAACAGGGATATTCCAGGGTGTGGAGGCTTTGGAAATCTGTGCCTGTTCCCTCCTTTAATCGAGGATTCCAAGAGTTGGTGAAAGCAGATACTGCTGTCACTGTGGGACCAATTCCAGCTTCTCCTCACTCCTTCAGCTCTGAGGCTGCACCTTCCCCACAGCTTTGCCAAAAGCACAGCCCTCTGAGAGATTCCCTATTTCCATAAATAATGAGGACTCCAGCCTCTGGCACATCCCTAAAGCAGGACCCTCATGAGCACCATGTGAATGGCCCTAGGCTGGAGGAAGGCAGGGTGAGATGAAATATTAGGCAGAAATCCTTTCCTGTGAGGGTGGTGAGGCCCTGGCACAGGTTGGTTGCGGTCTCCCCATCCCTGGCAGTGCCCAAGGCCAGGCTGGATGGGGCTGGGAGCAGCCTGGGACAGTGGAAGGTGTCCCTGCCCATGGCAGGGGTGGCACTGGATGAACTTTGAGGTCCCTCCCAACCCAAACCATTCCAGGATTCTCTGTCCTTCAGTTCTCAGGCCTGTTCCCTGGGCTGGCTTTGAGCACCCCGAAGTGGCATCCCAGGGACTTGCTGTTGTCACTCCAGCTGTGCTGCCCTGTCTTGGGCAAGCACTGGCCCGGTGGCTCTCCAGGCAGCGAGAAGTGTGAAGGCAGAGCCAGGCCACGGTGCCAAACCCCACCCCACCGAGGGGTTTGAGGAGCCATTCCTGGTAAAGCAGCCCCAGGATGGTTTTTCCCAGAACTCCCTTTAGCTCCTTAGAGCCCTTATCCCAGCATTAAGGTTTAAGCCTAGGATCAAGGAATTGCAGGAGTTGGCACAGCCAGATGTCTGGGCTGGTGCCAGGAGACAGGATGCAGGAGTCGCTTGGTGTCACAGGGACCTTGGTACAGGCTTGAATGATCTTTTTATTGTCTTAACCCAGATTTGGAAAAATCTTTGCTTAAAGCCCTGAAGAAGCTGGACAACTATTTAAATAGCCCCTTGCCTGATGAAATCGATGCTTACAGCACGGAGGAGATCGCTGTTTCCAGCCGGAAATTCCTGGATGGAGATGAGCTCACTTTAGCAGATTGCAACCTCCTACCAAAGCTCCACATAATCAAGGTTTGCATTTGCTTTTTTAGCTTCCTGGAGAGAAGAGAAGCAGAGGAGCTGAAATCCTTTTCTAGATGGCAGAGGGATCCTTTCCCTATTCCGAGGGCAAACCCAAGGACGCTGAGGCCGTGTCCTTACAGCACAGCCAGGGTGATCCTCACTTTGATGGTTGCAGGTCTGGCAGAGCTGTTTCATATCTGTGCTGTGACTGCAGTGGCTGAGCCTCTCACAGGCACAGGGATGAAATGAGTGCTGGATTCAGGGCTGCACAGAAGTGTTCTCATCTGCATTTCACATCCCAAGTGCACATGAGCACAGCCAAGGAAGGTTACACATCCCAATTTCTGTCTCTCCCGTGTTTCATTTCCAATTCTGACGGGGTGGCCCCCACCCACTGCCTCCCAGGCAAAGCTCCAAGCGTCTTCTTGCAGGGCTGTGAAACATCCACACACACCAGAACACTCCTGACCTGGGACCGGTGTTGTCACAGCCCAGAAGGCTGGAGAAGGACTTTTCATGAGGGCATGGAGTGACAGGACAAGGGGGAATGGCCTTGAGCTGAAGGAGAGAAGGGTTAAATAGGGTATTGGGCAGGAATTGTTCCCTGCCCAGAGCAGCTGTGGCTGCCCCTGGATCCCTGGCAGTGCCCAAATCCAGGTTGGACACTGGGGCTGGGAGCAGCCTGGGACAGTGGGAGGTGTCCCTGCCATGGCAGGGGTGGAGCAAGGTGATCTGTAAGGTTCCTCCAACCCAAACCATTCTGTGATTCTGTCATTCTACTCTGCAAGACTCTGGAAAAGAAATGACCACACTGGAAATTCTTTGGTTTTTGCACAAACAAGGTCACTTCAGGAAGTTTCCTGTTAGACTCCCGCTCTGTCAGAGGAAGAGGGAATCCAATCATTTTCCAACACCTCCACAGGTGCCCAGGCATTTCCTGGCTGATCCTATTGCAGACAGCAGCCAGGGATGAGCCCCTTTCCCACACTCAGGCACTGGCAAACCTTGGGAGGCAGCTGGGGCCAGCACAGGGGAGAATCCCCTCATCCCCTGGGGCAGGAGAAGGACACAGGAGGATTGTCACACAGTCACATCACTCTTGCCGCCTGCAGGCAGGGATTAGGGCTCAGCCAAGAGCTGTCTTCCCTGATCATTTGAAATTAAGGGGTTTCATTCAAATTTTCCTCTTTTTGGTGAAAGTTTCCAAGTGTGGGCCAATGGATTCCTGTAGGATTATTCTGTTAGTTCTGGCTTAAGTTTGCTGGCTTAACCTGTGTCTCTTCCAGTTTGTTCTACTGGTCCACATGGCTCTGCATCTCTTTAGCAAGATAGATAGATATAGATATAGATATAGAGATAGAGATAGATATAGATATAGACACAAACCAAATCCTTTACAGGGAGTTCAGCAGCTTCCTTCATCCCATGGCTTCTTTTTGTGTCTTTCCCTCTTCTTTCCCCCTGCTCACCAACAACACCAGACTCACACACTGGAAATGAATATGGGCATAAAGAGTAGGCTTTAGATGTTTGGGGGTTTTTGCAGATTGTACATGTAATGATGTTTTTCTTCTTTTTCTTTTCTTTTCTCTTTTTTTTTTTTTTTTAATGAAAGGTTGTTGCAAAAAAATACCGAAATTTTCATTTCCCACCTGAAATGACGGGGATTTCAAGATACTTGAAAAATGCCTATGCAAGAGATGAATTTACAAACACGTGCCCTGCTGACCAGGAGATTGAATATGCATATTTGGATGTGGCAAAGAGAATGAAGTAAACCAGAGGATGCCTCTGTTTATTGCTTCTGTGATGAGCAGCAGCCAAGCTGGAAAAGCAAAAACCAGCAGAGATTCTGCGGAGTGATTTTGAGTTCTGCTATTGGCCAATCCTTTTATAATGATTGTATTGCAATATTTACTCCTTCTTAAATTATGTGTGTGTGTGTGTTTGTGTGTCTTGCCTGCAGGAAAGTCAGCTGTCCATTCCAAGGAAAAGGCATCCATCAATAGTAAAGATGTGTAGGATTTAGGGAAGCAGCATAGGTCACACACTTCCAGCAACACTACAGGCTAAGTGGCTGCGTTTTGAGAAGAAATAGGTCTGTTTGAACACCTTGAGCCTGCTGCCTCTGCTCTCTGCCTCATGGTTGTTGCCAAAATTTACTTTTGACTGGATGCTTTCCTTTTGCTTTGCTGCCTTGACCCAGCAACCCCTGATTGACCCAGGGAGAGTCCAACCTGTATGTGGGAGCACACCTGACATCCCCCAAGCCTCTCTTTGGGGCAGGAGCCCTGCAGGGCAGCTTCACCAAGTCCAATTCCTTTTCCTATTGCAGGAGTCTCCTTTGCTGTGGAAAAGCAAGGAAGAAAGGAGAATTGCTGCCTTCCCCTCTCTCAGGGCTGCAGAAGTCCCTCCTGCTGCTCCTACCCAGAGAATTGCTGGCCTAGGGACTCCCTGCTGTTGGATATTGGGCAAGGGAGGCAAGGGAGGAGGGAGACACTTGGTTGTCCCTGCAGACAGAAGAAACATCCAGTCCCAAACACTCCTGTGGGATTTGTCATCCTTCAGTGATTCTTATTTGGTTTTGGAAAGCAGAGAGGAGGAGGAGAGGGCCTGAGAAAGGAACAATGCTTCTGGAGCCCCTGACAGGAGGGTGCAGCTGGGGGAGGTCGGGCTCTGCTCCCAGGGAACAGAGACAGGACAAGGGGAAACGGCCTCAAGCTGTGTCAGGGGAAGGCTCGGGTTGGACACCAGGAGCAATTTCCTCATGGAAAGGCTGGTCAGGCCTTGGGAAGAGCTGCCCAGGGAGGTTTGGAGTGCCCATCCCTGGAGGTGTCCAAGGGACACCTGGATGTGGCACTCAATGATCTGGGCAGGGTGACAGGGTGGGCACGGGGCACAGCTGGGACTCCCTGGCCATGGGCAGCGCCAGAGCGGGGCTGCGGTGCCTTCGCTGTCCCGGCTGCACAGCCCTGCTGCAAAGGCTGCCCAGCACAGTTCTCTCTCAGCCGCCCTCAGCGGGCGCCTTTCCTTTGCCTCCAGAGAGCAGCGACAGCCCTGCCCTGCCGGCCCGGCCGGGAACTCTCCCGCTGCCGCCGGGGGCTGAGCACTCACTGCTCACAGGGCACTCACTGCCTGGCACCGAGGGTGAAAATACTGCAGCACCTCTGCGGGACAGGAAATGAAATCTGGGCACTCTTTACTTGTGCCTTACTAAACTTCTAAACTATTAGAAAATATACACAAATTCTTCAGTAATTTAAACAGTGTTGTATCTTTCTTCGGTTATTTCCAAGTAAATTATAATATATTGTAATTACAACGTATTATATAATAATATAGAAGATGAAGAGGGAAAGGCTCCCGCCCGCCCACGCTCTCCGCTGGGGGGCGCCCGAGCGCCGCCACAGCCGTGAGGGGCGGGAAGAAGCTGTGAGGGGTGGGAAGGAGCTGTGAGGGGTGGAAGAAGCTGTGAGGGGTGGGAAGGAGCTGTGAGGGGAGGGAAGAAGCTGTGAGGGGCGGGAAGAAGCTGTGAGGGGCGGGAAGGAGCTGTGAGGGGAGGGAAGAAGCTGTGAGGGAAGGGAAGAAGCTGTGAGGGGAGGGAAGGAGCTGTGAGGGGCGGGAAGGAGCTGTGAGGGGAGGGAAGAAGCTGTGAGGGAAGGGAAGAAGCTGTGAGAGGTGGAAGAAGCCGTGAGGGGAGGGAAGAAGCCGTGAGGGGAGGGAAGAAGCCGTGAGGGGAGGGAAGGAGCTGTGAGGGGAGGGGAAGAAGCTGTGAGGGGTGGAAGAAGCTGTGAGGGGCGGGAAGAAGCTGTGAGGGAAGGTTCCATGGTCGGGCTGTGAGGGGAGATGCCATGGTGGGGCTGTGCACGGTCATCACGGCTCAGGTGGGCAGGGAAGCTCTGGATCGAGGCAGCAGGAATTGACAGTAAAGACAAACCTCTTCCATTAATGCTGCGCTCTGTGATCGAAATACTTGCTGTGAGAGCAGTGAGGACGTGTCTCACCTCTGCCAAGCTGAATAGCTGCAAAGCTGGGATTCATATCCCGCAGTTCCTGCTCCAAAATGAAACCTGTTCATCCCATTTCAGCACACCATGTCACATTTTTCATTCCTGTGTGCAAACCCAGGGCTTGACAATGTCCAAGACATGTCCCCATTGGAAGCAGATGAGGACAAAGGGCTCTCCCTGTGGGAAGCAGATGAGGACACAGGGCTCTGCCAAGGGGCACAGGGCAGTTCCATGGAACTGTCCCGAAGGGAGGCAAACAGTGTCCAGGGAAATGCTGCCTGTCCAGGGAAGCAGCTCCCTGGATGGCTCTGCAGCAGAAGATGGCAGAGATGGATGTAGAGATGGACGTAGAGGAGGGGAATCCCAACTCTGAGCTCACCCAAAGCAACTGCTGAGCCTGCAGAGGAGCACGCCAAAAGTGAGGGATGAGGCAGGAGGGAGAGGCCAGAGCAGGGAGAGGCTAGGACATTTGCTCTGTCAAGGGAGCTGTCTCCATCCCACGCCGCCTCCTTCTCCTTCTTCTCCTGCTCTTCGCTGATGCCCATCAAGCTGCCAGCGGTGCACCTTGGGCAGCTGAAGGTGGGACCCCAAAATCTTCAACAACTCAGGGTCCTACAGGTGCAGCTTGGGCAGCCACAGGCAGCGCCGCAGGGCAGCTGGAGCCAGGCACTGTCCCTCCGTGGGGACAGGCTGCCACCACTGCCACCACTGCCACCACTGCCACAGCTGCCACCACTGCCACCGCCGCCACCACTGCCACAGCTTCCAGCACTGCCCTGCCTGGTGAGCCCCAGGGACACTCAGAGCTGGGGCACAGAGCTGGGAGTGCAGGGGAGAAGGGGCCGCAGCCCTGCAGCCCCTGTCCTGGGCAGCCATACAGCCCTGTGCCCAGGGTGTTCCTGCCCCTTCTCAGGGTGGCCCAGGAGGGCACAGCCCGTGTGTCCCCGAGCTGGCAGCTGCTGCCTGTGCCGTCCATCCCCTCGGGGGTTCGTGCTGTGGGGAGCAGCCTCACGGGCACAGTGCCAGAGAATAATGAAAAGGAGCTGTGCCAAGGGGACAGCAGGAGTGACCATGGGCTGTCCCCAGTGCCAGAGGCCATTGAGCTCTCTCCAGGAGACAGCGACACTGAGCCAGAGCTGTCCAAAGTGGAAGAGGCCATTGAGGTCATTCCAGGGGACAGCACAAGTGACCAGGAGCTGTCCAAAGTGCAAGAGGATATTGAGGTCACTTCAGGGGACAGCAGGAGTGACCAGATGTCCCCAGTGCCAGAGGACATCGAAGTCATTCCAGGGGACATCACAAGTGACCAGGAGGTATCCCCAGTGCCAGAGGACACTGAGGTCACTTCAGGGGACAGTGACACTGAGCCAGAGCTGTCCGAAGTGGAAGAGGACATTGAGGTGGTTGCAGGGGACAGCAGAAGTGACCAGGAGCTGTCCCCAGTGGAAGATGACATCAAGGTCCTTCCAGAGGACAGCAGGAGTGACCAGGAGCTGTCCCCAGTGGAAGATGACATCAAGGTCCTTCCAGAGGACAGCAGGAGTGACCAGGAGCTGTCCCCAGTGGAAGATGACATCAAGGTCCTTCCAGAGGACAGCAGGAGTGACCAGGAGCTGTCCCCAGTGGAAGATGACATCAAGCTCTTTCCAGTCGACAGCACAAGTGATAAGGAGCTGTCCCAAGTAAAAGAGGCCACCGAGCTCTCTCCAGGGAACAGCAACACTGAGCCAGTGCTGTCCGATGTGGAAGAGGCCATCGAGGTCACTTCAGGAGCAGGAGTGACCAGGAGCTGCCTTCAGTGCAAGAGGCCATGGATGTCATTGCAGGGGACAGCCCAAATGACGAGGAGATGTGCCCAGTGCAGGACACCATCGAGGTAATTTTAGAGGACAGTACAAGTCACAAGGAGCTGTCCCCAGTGGAGGAGGCCATCGGGGTCACATCAGGGGACAGTACAAGTGAGGAGGAGCTGTCCTCAGTGCAAGAGGTCATCGAGATTATTGCAGAGGACAGCCCGAATGATGAGAAGCTGTCCTCAGTGGAAGAGGTGCTTGAGGTCATTTCAAGAAACAGCATAATTGACGAGGAGCTGTCCCCAGTGCAGGAGGCCATCGAGGTGGTTGCATGGGACAGCACAAGCGACCAGGAGTTGTACTCCGTGGAGGAGGACATTGAGGTTGTTTCTGGGGACAGCACAAGTGACAAAGAGCTGTCCCCCATGGGAGAGGTCGTCGTGGTCGTTTCAGGGCACAGCCTGACTGATGAGGAACTGTCCTCAGTGGAAGAAGCCATCGAGGTCAGTCCAGGGGACAGCACAAGTGACTGCGAGCTGTCTGAATTGGGAGAGGCCATCAAGCTCTTCCCAGGGGTAAGTTGCAGTGACAAGGAGCTGTCCCCAAGGGAAGATGACAAACAGCTCTCCCGAGGGGACAACAAGAGTTACAAGGAGCTGTCCCTGGGTGAAGAGCAGCATGAAAAAGAGCCGTCCCAAGGGGAGAGTGACAGTGACAAAGAGCTGTCCCCAGGGGATAACAAGGAGGATGAGAAGCTTTCCCCAGAAGACATCAAACATGACACAGAGCTGGGGCTTGGGGAAGACTGTGATGTCAAAGAGATGTGGGAAGAAGGTGACAACGAACCATTCCATTCCACTGGGAAGAAGATGAGGACAAAGAGCTCTCCAATTGTGAAGAACACGAGGATGAAGAGCTCTCCCACTGGGAAGAAGATGATGACATAGAACTGACAAGGAGGGCCCTGCTCGGTGGCATGGACAGAGATTCAAGCTCTTCACCTGAACTGCCAGAACTGCAGGAAGTGTCAGGGCATGAGAAGGTGCAGAAATGGCTGGAAGCCCATTTCCCCAACAGTTATGGTGCTGAGGAAGGGGAAGAGAAGAAAGCTGTCAGACGCCAAAGAGTGTCCCATCTGAAACGGTGCCAGAGCAAGGTGGAGGCCCAATGGCAAGAGCTGTTGGATGCCTTGTCACTTCTTGGTTCCAATGACAATGACAATGTGCTTTCCAAAGGGAAGCACTATGGAGCTCAGGAGGTCCCAAAGGGAAGTTGCAGTCTAGGACATCTGGAATAAACCCTTGGGCTTGGTGGATGATGAGGACCCCCTGGAGGGACCCAGCTGTTCCAGGCATGTGGGCACAGAGGTGAGAGCAGAGTCAGTTTGTGCCCTGCCCGGTGACTCACCTGCTCTGTGGAGTTCCATGGACATCGAGCTGGCAGCTGCTACCCCGACCAGAACTGCCGAGCAGGAGGAGCCCCCCGAGCCTCTCCCTCTGGAGGACAAAAAGGCAGCAGCTCTTTCTGTCCTCAGCGAGGAGGGGACATCAGCAGGGACACAGAGCCGGCTCTCTGTGCTGTTCAGCACTCCGGTCAGCAACCGGGCTGAGCTGTACATCGACCACAACGTGGCCAGCGGGACCCTGAGCAAGGCTCTGCTGGAGATCCAGGCACTGAGGCAGCAGCAGGAGGAGCGGGATGCCCTGGGACAATGGAATGCTGCAGAAAGGGAAGCAGCAGTTGGAGCAGAAGGGGAAGGGAGCCCGTTCTCTGCCCCGCACAGCCCCTCCAGCCCCTGGCCTGCCCAGCTGGGAGCCCAGGCCCTGCGCGGGCAGCCGGCTGCCCCCAGGGAACGTCCCTCCCGCTTCAGGCGGGCGCTGCGGGCGCTGCGGGGGCTGTTCCGCTGTTCCTGCCTGAGGCCACAGCCGGAGGAGTGAGAGTCAGGGCACCGACAGCAGGGATTGCTCCCAGAGCCTCCCTCCCTGCAGGATGCGGCTCACACGGGGCTGCCAACACCAACAGGTGCTGGGGCCAGCAAACGGGAATAGGGAGAAGTGGATGAATGAGACGAACACTCAGAAGGTGATGAAGATGACAAAGACCACGAAGTAGATGGAGATTAAGAAGATGATGAGGATGAAGAAGAGTAAGAATTTAATAATGCATAGTAGAGGAGTAATAAAAAGAAGAAATTGCAAATAAATTGGAGAAGAGGAGTAATAGGAATAAGAATTTACAACAAAGACGTGGACCAGAAGAAAGGGCAGCTCAACTCCCAGCTTCTGGAATCCAGTATTGTTTCATGGTCACTAAATGTGTTGCTGCAGGAATCTGCACAGGAGGCATTTTTACTGTAAGAACAGGAGCAACTTGTATTTTACTGCTTGGGTGCTGCAGAGCAGCCTCAGAAAGGAGAGGTGCTTTTGTGCACACACACACACAAACACACACACACACGTCTGAAGCATGTGAATCCTCCACTTGTTGCACATTGCTTGTGAAGCCTTGTACCCAGCTGTTGATCGTTTCCTTGATGCTGCTCAGTTTTGCTTCCATATTTCCAAAATAAGGCAGATGAGAGGAAACAAGACATGAACAAGTGTAAAATAAAATGGCAACCAGAGACAAAATTGCAGATGAGTTTTTAGTAGTGTCGTTTTTGTTTAATGAAATATTTTGTCAGTAGAGATGTTGATCCTAACTACCCTTTTATGACTTTTGGTCCAGATGTATTTATAGTTATTGGTTTTTAGCATTTATTCCATGTTTGTGCTGCGTGTGCGGGCGGAGCGGGGCCGGCGGGAGCCGCGCTCCCCTCAGAGCCGCTGAGGGCGGCAGCAATGGCGGCGCCGCTCCCTCAGCGCCCGGGCCCGGCCCCGGCGGGCGGGGAGCCCTCGGCAGCGCCCTGGGGGCAGCAGGGAGCGAGCCCCGGGCCCGGCCTCTGTGCCCGTGGCGCCGCTGAGGCGAGGGCAGAGCTGCGAGGGTCGGTGCCTCGGGCACTGCCCCGAGCCAGGGGCAGCAGCCGGCCCCGGCCTTGTGGAAGCGCACGGGGCTCTCGTGGTGCCGCTTGTGCAGCTTGTGCGGGTGCCTGTGGATGGCCCCGGCCTGGCGTGGGGCCCTGCCCCGCTCAGCTGCCCGTCCCCGGCAAAGGCGCCGAGGCTGCGCTCGGTGCCCTGCGTGTCATTGCCCAAGGCAGTGAGCAGCCCCGGGGCCCGGGCACAGCCCTGAGGGACAGCCCCGGTGCCCGGGCTCCCGCGGCTCGTGGAGCCGCTGCCCACAAGTCCCTGGCACGTCCGTGCGGCCAATTCCTGGTGCCCTGCCCGGCGCAGCCTGCAAAGCCAGGGCTCTGCCCTGTGGGGCTGGGGCTGCCGTGTGGGAGCGCGGCCAAAGCCCCTCAGGGCTCTGGGCACAGCAGGGGCCACAAGGCCACAAGTCCGGGGGCTGCTCCGTGCCACTCCCTGCCTGCTCCACTGTAGCTGGGGGGCCGGGGCTGGCCCTTTGTGACACGGGCGCTTGGTGTCGGGGCCCTTTGTGATGTGGGACATGGTGGTGGCCAGAGACCCTTGTGACATCAGGGAGCCCTGCCCTGGCTCCGAGGGTATCTAAGGGGCACAGAGCCCTGGGGTGCCCATTCCCAGGAGAGCCGCTCTCTGAGGAGGAAGCAGCTCCCTGCATCTGTCTGCGCTAGAGGCTGATAGCGATAGACGCCGATAGCGACAGACAGCGATAGTGACCAGGACAAAGCCAACTCCAACTCCCAGTCCTCCAGCCCCTTGCCCGGCTGGCTGGAAGCCCCCAGCGGGCAGCGGTCAGGGGCAGTGGGAGGGTGAGCCCTGCCACTGACAGAGACTGAGGAGGAGGAAAGGCTTTGTCAACATGGACAGAGAGTTTTTCCAATGGGACAGTGATAGTGATGAGGAGCTTTCCCAAAGGGAACAGACTACACGGCGAGTGACAAACCAATGGGAAGGAGTCCGGACCATCCAAGAAATTTTCCGTTTGGGACCCAGGGGTAGCCGAGAGCTGTACCAGCTCCAGGTACGTGTGCGTGTCCGAGAGGTTTCCCGGTACAGTGATGAAACACGGGAAGAGATCTACAATCGGGAAGTAACCATCACAGTCCGGGAGCTGTACCGGTGGGAAGAGGACGGTGAGCTGCACGAAGAGGTGTGGGAATGGGAAAAATGTGCCCCAGACCAGGGGGCATCCCAGAGGGAAACAGATGTCAGAGGGCAGCAGGAGTTCGACTGGGACGAGGACAAGAGATCCCATGAGGTGTCCCTGCAGACCGATGGGAGTGTCTCAGAAGATTCCCAATGGAACGATGTCCAGGAGGTTTTCCAGAGGGAAGATGAGAGGTCCCAAGACCTCTCACCATGGGAAGAAGACGTGCACTCCCACAGCTCCCAATGGGAAGGCAGTGAGCCAGAATCCTCCCAGGTCACAGACAGCAGTGACACGGAGCTGTCCGAAGGATCAGCAGCTGGAGCCCAGGAGCTGCCCCAATGGCAAGACGTGAGTGACCAAAAGCTGTCCCAAGGGGAAGAACATGTGGGCAGCCAGGAGCTGTCCCAATGGGGCCGTGACATCAGCCCCAAGGTCTGGGACAGACCCTTGTGCCCAGTGAGCCACAAGGAGCCCAAGGCTTGTCCCGCAGGGGCTCCCAGCTCTGCCAGCCCCCTGGGCACAGAGGTGGCAGCAGAGGCAGTGCCTGCCCTAACCAGCACCTCTCCTTCCCTACAGAGTCCCATGGAAGCTGAGCCAGCAGCTCCTCCCCCATCCAGAGCTGCTGAGGAGGAGGATCTGCCTGAGCGTCTTGCCCTGGAGGCAGAAAAGGCAGCAGAGTCTCCTGTCCCCAGTGAGGAGGTGCCATCAGCAGGGACACAGAGCCCAGTGCCTGCCCTGCCCAGCGCCTCTCCTGCCCCGGCTGGAGCTGCTGAGGAGGCAGCAGTGTGTGGAGGGGATGGCAGCCGATCCTCAGGACACTCCAGCTGGGAAAACGACAGCAACAAGGAGATCGTGCAGAGGAACTGGGATGATGAGACTGAGCACGGCATCGGGACCAAACCCTTGTGCCCAGATGATGATGAGTGGGACGAGGTGAGTGTCCTGGAGCTGCCCCCAGAAGAGGACAAAAAGCAAAAATGGAGAGTTTTTGCAGAGGACGGGCTCCCAGTGCCAGTTCCTCGTGAGGCCTGGGCTGCCCCCAGGGAACGTCCCTCCCGCTTCAGGCGGGCGCTGCGGGCGCTGCGGGGGCTGTTCCGGTTCCGCTGCATGAGGCCACAGCCGGAGGAGTAAAAGAGACGAGGGAGAGGAGACGCCTGGGCAGTGAGGCTTGGAAAATGCCCCCCAAAGAGCCCAAAGCTGCCCCTTCCCCAGCCCCGCACACACCTGGCCCCGGGCCTGGAAGGTGCAGCCACCATTTCTTGGGCATAAAGCAGAGGCTCCTGGAGCAGACTCTCGGCATCAACCCCTGCAACACAACGAAAAAGAAGGTAAAACAAGGACAAGGATGAGGACAAGGACGAAGATGATGACGATGACGATGAGAAAGACGAAGATGAAGACGAAGATGAAGATGAAGACGAAGATGACGAGGACGATGAAGACAACGACGATGATGAAGATGAAGATGACGATGAAGATGAAGATGAAGACGAAGACGAAGAGGACGATGAAGACAGTGAAGAAGACAAAGACAAAGATGAAGAAGACAATGAAGAACAAGAAGAAGACGAAGACAACGACAGAGACTAAGAAGACGAAGATGGAGAAGACTTATTTAAGAACACATAGAAAATGAATAGGAATAAGAATTAAAAATACTTAGAAGTAGTAGAATAATAGGAGTAGGAATAAGAATTTATATAAGAAGAAGAGTAGTAAGAATAAGAATTAAGAATATGTAGAAGAAGTAGTGTAGTAGGAATAGGGATAAGAATTTAAAAATACATAGAAGAAGCAAAGAAGATTAGTAGTATGAAAAAGAAGAGTAGGGAGAAGAAGAATAGGAATTTAAGAATACATAAGTGAATAGAAAAATTCTTGAATAAAACTAGTGTATATTTTCTAATAAAATTTGTAAGGCACAAGGAAAGGGTGTCCAGATTTCATTTCCTGTCCCGCAGAGGTGCTGCAGTATTTTCACCCTCAGTGCCAGGCAGTGAGTGCCCTGTGAGCAGTGAGTGCTCAGCCCCCGGCGGCAGCGGGAGAGTTCCCGGCCGGGCCGGCAGGGCAGGGCTGTCGCTGCTCTCTGGAGGCAAAGGAAAGGCGCCCGCTGAGGGCGGCTGAGAGAGAACTGTGCTGGGCAGCCTTTGCAGCAGGGCTGTGCAGCCGGGACAGCGAAGGCACCGCAGCCCCGCTCTGGCGCTGCCCATGGCCAGGGAGCCGGGCTGGCCGCGCTCCTCAGCAGCGCTGCCGGCCCTCGGCAGCCTTGGGCAAGGCGGGAGGGCTTCCCCCGCTGCAGCCCCAGCTGAGGCAGCAGCAGCAGCAGCAGCAGCTCTGTGCTGTTCCTGCCGGATCCCTGTGGCAGCAGCTGCACGGGGCTGTGCAGCCAAAGCCCCCAGAGCAGCGCACACGCAGCACCGGAGCAGCACGGCAGCCCTGGGGCTGCGCTGCTGCTGCTGCTGCTGCTGCTGCTGCTGCTGCTGCTGCTGGGCAGCCCCGCAGGGCTCAGCGCTGAGCAGCCCTGGCTGGATGGAGCCCGCTCTGGGCACCTCCAGCCTCCGTGTTATAGATACCAAAAACCAAGTTGAGACTTTTTAAAAGTTGTGTTACTATACTAGCTGTATGTTTCAATTTCTATTTGTACCTGTGTTTATTTTCCAACTCGTTATGAGTTGTTACAAATATTTGTTGTTGGAATGTTGCTCCAGTGGTTGTTAGATATTGTTGCAGTGTTTAGTTGTGAATGTTTGTAAGAGGTTTCTGTGGCTGCCTCCCTGAATCTAGTTAAAGGGACAACACCAAAGAAAAGGGGGATCTTCCACCCTTCCCCAAACAACTCAAGAAACTGAGACCATCCCCTGGTACTTTCATTGGAAGACACGACCCAATCCAAACACGGTGGGAAGAAATGATTGGTGTGGAAAGCACCGCGCTGAGAGCCAGGAAGAGCCCGAAGAATACACAATCATAGAAAGGATCCAAACCAGACCAATCCCTGAGGGGACTGAGACTTTAAAAGGGGCTGAGCACTCTCAGTGAAGAAGCTTCTCTCTCTCAGGAACAGGACTGTCCTGAGGGGTGGCCCGTGCACACGTTTTTGGTTTGTCTGACTTGCTGTGAGGGGCTAGGACTAGCCCAGCCTCCTGTTCCTGTAGCCGATTTTATAACAATAAATGATTGCCTTTCCCTTTTTAACATCTTTGGATTTACGGCCTCCTCATTAAGCTTGCGACATTGTCACATCGGAGCTGCTGCTCTGCTGCTCCAGGGCAGGGCCTTTCTGCGGGATTATGTTTCCTTTCTTCTGGGATAACTTGCACAGACACGGGCGCTTGGTGTCGGGGCCCTTTGTGATGTGGGACATGGTGGTGGCCAGAGACCCTTGTGACATCAGGGAGCCCCGCCCTGGCTCTGAGGGTATCTAAGGGGCGCAGAGCCCTGGGGTGCCCATTGCCAGGAGAGCCGCTCTCTGAGGAGGAAGCAGCTCCCTGCATCTGTCTGCGCTAGAGGCCGATAGCGATAGACGCCGATAGCGTCAGACAGTGATTGCAACCAGGACAAAGCCAACTCCAACTCCCAGTCCTCCAGCCCCTTGCCCAGCTGGCTGGAAGCCCCCAGCGGGCAGTGGTCAGGGGCAGTGGGCAGGTGAGCCCTGCCACTGACAGAGACTGAGGAACAGGAGAGGCCTTTGTCAACATGGAGCGAGAGCATTCCCAGAGGGAAGGTGCCAGGGACAAGGAGCCTTCCCAATGGCAAGATGCAAGAGTGAGGGAGAAAAACGAGGTACAAGAAGTAGGCAGAGCCCAAGAAATTTCCCAGCAGGGAACCAGGACGAGCCCAGAGCTGCACCAACATCAGGTATGTGTGAGAGTTTGGGAAATTTCCCAGTGCAGAGGTGGGGCACACCAAGAGCTCTATGAACAGAAAGAAACTGTCAGAGTCTGGGAGCTGCGTCAGTGGGAAGAGGACGGTGAGCTACACTAAGAGGTGCACAAATGAGAAGGATGTGTGACAACCCAGGAGGTGTCCCAGTGGGAAGTAAATGTGAGAGGGCAGCAGGAGCTGGGATGGGGAGAAGACAAGAGATCCCTGAGCTGTCCCTACAGAGAGATGTGAGTGTCACAGAGGATTCCCAATGGGACAGTGGCTGAGAGGTGTTCCAGAGGGAAGGTGAGAGGTGCCAAGAACTTGTCACCACGGGAAGATGTGCACTCCCACATCTCCCAACAGAAAGACAGGAGAGAGCTGGAATTGTCCCAAATCAGAGACAGCAGTGACAAGGAGCTGTCCCAAGGACCAGGTGACAGAGCCCAAGAGCTGCTCCGATGGGAATCCGTGAGTGACCAAAATCTGTCCCAACGGGAAGAAGACATGAGCAGCCAGGAGCTGTCCCAATGGAGCAATGACATCAGCTCCAAGATCTGGGACAGACCAGTGCCTCTCCTGCCCCACAGGGTCCCACAGAGACCGAGCCAGCAGCTGCTGCTCCGTCCGGAGCTGCTGAGGAGGAGGAGCCCCCCAAGCCTCTCCCTTCCCGGGCACAAAGGGCAGCATCTCCTTCTGTGCTCAGTGATGAGGTGGCATCAACAGGGACACTGAGCCCACCCAGTGTCCCCTTCAACACCCCGGCCGGCAGCCAGGATTCACTCGACTGGGACCAGAGTGTCACTGAGGAGATCCTGAGCCAGGCGCTGCTGAAGATGCAGGCACTGAGGCAGCAGCTGACGGAAGCGAATTCCCTCCAGCAGTGGGTGGCTGCAGAAGCAGAAGCAGTTCCAGCTGAAAGGGAAGAGAGCTCAATGCCTGCCCCGCCCAGCAGCCCCAGCCCCTTGCCTGGGGCCACCACAGAGGTGGCAGCAGAGGCAGCGCCTGCCCTGCCCAGCACCTCTGGTGCCCCACAGAGTGCCCTGGAGCAGAACATGAACAGGGAGATGCTGAGCCAGGCGCTGCAGGGGATCCAGGCACTGAAGCAGCAGCTGACAGAAGCCTATGCCCCTCAGCAATGCTTGGCTGTAGAAGTAGAGTCAGGAGTCACAGCCAACAAGGAAGAGAGCCCAGTGCCTGCCAGGCACAGCACCTGCAGCCCCTCGCCTGCCCAGCTGGGAGCCCAGGCCCCCAGGGAGCTGCAGGAGGAGGAAGCAGTGGGGTCAGTGCAGACAGTGGGGGAGAGCAAGGAGGACTCCAATGAGGAAATGAAATTGTGGCAATACTTGGATGACCTGGAGCCTTTCCGGGTGAGAGACCCAGAGCAATCGCAGGAAGTGTCTGATGGGGAAGAATATTTAGAGTAAGAACTGTCCCAGAGAAAAGCCAATAGCTCCCATGTTGCAAGATAGAGATTCGTATGGAAGCTCACGGGATGTATGGGCAGTTAAGGACCCCGCCTCTCCACCTGTTACACGCGTTATGATTATAGCGCAGTCTCTGCAGCTGTGACGTCAGCACGCTGCGTGCATATAAGAGCTGTGTGCGTGATTAATAAACGCATTTCTCAGTCCACTGTATCAGTGCTTGCTAGTGACTTGCCCGCCGAGTCTTGTGTAGTAAGTAAGTAGACCGCCGTGTTCCTTCCGGACTGGGTCCCGCTGCACCCCGAACCGCAACATAATGGTGCCGAAACCCGGAAAGGGGTGACTCAGCGCTGCCGACGCTCGACCGCTCCCCCACACACGAGTTCGAGCGGCGAGCCGTTGGGTGTCACGCCAGACGGAGAGGAATGGCTAGAGCGGCAGGACCAACTCTAGCGTAGCGGGGACGCCCGCAGTACCACCCAGGAGATGGACACACTGGAGTGGTTGTAAGTGAACTTTATAATCAGTGGAAGATTGGCTGTAAAGTCAAATATTTCGAGTTGTAGTCGTCCAGCTAATGAAATCAAGTAATTGATAGTCCCATTAATATTCTTTATAAAGAATTCTGGGACAAGTGCACAGATGCACTGGCATGTAGCGTTATAGCTACAGGGTCGGGGAAAATATTAAAAAGCTGGGGAAGAGTTACCGAGGCACTTCATAAAGCCCTCGATGAGCAAAACGCGTGGCGAGCTGCTCAGGCGTGCCTCCGAGTCACGCCGAAAATCGGTGTCGGAGCAGCGACACAGACGCCACTTAAAGATTTTTCCTCGGTATCCAATTCGCGTCGAGAAAGCGGCGAAGGTCTTTCAGGTTCGTCGCGGTCCCTCGCCCCCACACACGCGCCGCCATTTACGGCGGAGTCAGCACCCGTTCCGGACGCGCGGACCGCTCGCGCATCCGCCAGGGTGCCGACCAATCAGCCCATGCCGGCCGCTGAACACGTCCGGCCACACAAAGACGGTCAAATCTGCGATTTCGGTAACAGCGACAGTTGTAAAATCCCAGATTCGGTTAGCGCAAAACCGCTGCCATACGCGCCTCAAGATGGCGCCCGGGAGGGAGAAGAAGGGAGGTATAGAGATCAAATTCCCGCCACACGCACGTGCGGTGGGACACTCGGGGAGAGCGGGGCGGGGATCACGAGCAGTGACGGGGAGCTCGGGACACGCCCACGGCTCAAGCCGAGTGCACGCCCCAAAGAGTTCATTAGTTACAGCAACAAACCCCCGGAGGGCGAGCACAGACACAGACACGAACGCAGGCAAGAGAGAGACAGGATAGCCCACAAAAAGGGACAGGAGCCGAGCCGAGTGCAAAAGCTCCACAGATACAGAGTCCCTTGTTACACCACTTCTTCCTCAGACACAGAGACGTCATCAGATGACAGTGGGCACACTACATGCACAGAATATCACTCCCTGCACATTCCAAAATACAAAAATAAATAGAAACCACACAAACACCACAAATATCAAGACTCTTCAAGTTCAGACTCTGATAGGGAAGGAGTGTCAGCCTTCCCTGCTAGACATGTTAATTCACCTGCACCATCTGCAGTCACCAAAATCCTTCATGTACCTCATAATAAACCTGTTCATGCAGCCCAACTAATCACACTCCTGAGTCTCTTTTAGCAGGTTTGCCAGACCGACATCTTCCTGCATCTTCATACCAACTCGAACCTTGCTTCATCTACCTGTCTGCATGCTTCTAATCTTAAGCCAGTTTATCAATCAGAGCAACACTAAGACAGACAAGCTGCCAAGCCCTTCGAAGATCCACATTGGCAAGACCAGTTATCATTGTTGTCCTCGTTCTTATGTTCAGTCCCTACCTCCTCAATAAACTAACCCAGTTCGTCATAACCCATTTAAATTCAGTCAATGTTGTGTTCTTAAAGCACAAACAGTTAAAGTAACGTGTTATAACCAAAAGTTACACTTTATTTACTAACCAGTTTAGTTTTTACTAACCAAAGTTCAATCAGTTGTAAAAATTTTTCGTTCATGGAGAGGGGGGATATGTTGCAAGATAGACATTCGTACGGAAGCTCACGGGATGTATGGGCAGTTAAGGACCCCGCCTCTCCACCTGTTACACGCGTTATGATTACAGCGCAGTCTCTGCAGCTGTGACGTCAGCACGCTGCGTGCATATAAGAGCTGTGTGCGTGATTAATAAACGCATTTCGCAGTCCACTGTATCAGTGCTTGCTAGCGACTTGCCCGCCGAGTCTTGTGTAGTAAGTAAGTAGACCGCCGTGTTCCTTCCGGACTGGGTCCCGCTGCATCCCGAACCGCAACACTCCCAGGACCCATCGGGCTGGGAAGAATACCTTGAGCAAAGGCAGTCCCACACAGATGTCATCAGCTGTGCGGAATTTTCTGACTGGGAAGAAAACATTGGCCAAGATGTGTCCAGAGGGGATGGCAGCCGATCCTCAGGACACTCCAACTGGGAAAACGACAGTAACAAGGAGCTCATGCAGGAGAACTGGGAAAATGAGACCGAGCACGGCATCGGGACCAAGCCCTTGCGCCCAGAGGATGATGAGTGGGACGAGGTCAGTGTCCTGGAGCTGCCCCCAGAAGACAATAAAGACCAAAAATGGAGAGTTTTTGCAGAGGACGGGCTCCCAGTGTCTGTTCCTCGTGAGGCCTGGGCTGAGCACCCGGCCCTGGAGCCGTGCAGCCCCCCCAGCCCCTGGCCTGCCCAGCTGGGAGCCCAGGCCCTGCGCGGGCAGCCGGCTGCCCCCAGGGAACGTCCCTCCCGCTTCAGGCGGGCGCTGCGGGCGCTGCGGGGGCTGTTCCGGTTCCGCTGCATGAGGTCACAGCCGGAGGAGTAAAAGAGAGGAGGAGGAAGATGAAGAAGGCAAAGACAAAGAAGACGAAGAAGAGGAATATGAGGAAGCACATGAAGATGAAGAAGGTGCCAAAGATGAAGAAGACAATGTAAATGAAGATGAAGATGACAAAGACAAAGAAGACAAAGAGAAGACAAAGACAAGGCCAAGGCCAAAGACAAAGACAAAGAAAACTAAGAAGACAGACAGTGAAGAAGATGAAGACGAAGATGAAGAAGACAATGAAGAACAGGAAGAAGACAAAAACGGAGACGAAGACAAAGACCAAGAGAAAGACAAAGACAAGGACAGACAAAGACAACTAAGACAAAGAATATGGAGAAGACTTATTTAAGAATACATAGAAAAAGAATAGGAATAAGAATTAAAAATACTTAGAAGTTGTAGAGTAATAGGAGTAGGAATAAGAATTTATATAAGAAGAGTAGTAAGAGTAAGAATTACAAATAGGTAGAAGAAGAAGAAGTGTAGTAAGAATAGAAATAAGAATTTAAAAATAGAAGTAGCAAAGAAGATGAGTAGTATGAAAAAGAAGAGTAGTGAGAAGAATAGGAATTTAAGAATACATAAATAAGAGAAAAATTAATGAATAAAACAACTGTATATTTTCTAATAAAGTTTGTAAGTCACAAGGAAAGAGTGTCCAGATTTCATTTCCTGTCCCGCAGAGGTGCTGCAGTATTTTCACCCTCGGTGCCAGGCAGTGAGTGCCCTGTGAGCAGTGAGTGCTCAGCCCCCGGCGGCAGCGGGAGAGTTCCCGGCCGGGCCGGCAGGGCAGGGCTGTCGCTGCTCTCTGGAGGCAAAGGAAAGGCGCCCGCTGAGGGCGGCTGAGAGAGAACTGTGCTGGGCAGCCTTTGCAGCAGGGCTGTGCAGCCGGGACAGCGAAGGCACCGCAGCCCCGCTCTGGCGCTGCCCATGGCCAGGGAGCCGGGCTGGCTCAGAAAGGCAGCGCCAGGTTGGCTGGGCCAGGAGCAAAGGCTGCTCCTTCCCAGCCTTGCTGTGGCTGTCAAGGGGCAGCAAAGGCTCTTCTCACCATTTTCACTTCTATTCTGCACACAACACATCCACCAGAAGGAACTTGCAGTTGACCTTGTGGCCAAACCGTGCACCCTCTACTCCCCTGTCCTTGCCCAGGGCCTGCTCAGCAGAAAGCAGCTCTGGAGTGGCTTCTGGAGTCCGTACAACTTCTACCCCGACAGAATGGCTGGGGTTGGCAGGGACCTTGCCAGCTGATTACCTCCTGCTCTGTGTCTCCCTCTCTCTGACAGGTGTTTCCTCTTTCTTTCTCTCTCCCTACCTCACACATCTTGAGCAATCAAATCCGTGTTGTTGAATAAAATCCCTCTGTTGCCATCCTATGATCTCATTTGCCCTTTAACTGGGGCAGAGGACTCTCTCCCTCATGGCACGGTGACACCTGGGCAGGGACACCTTCCACTATCGCAGGTGTCTCCAAGCCCCATCCATGTTTTTGGTATTTTAGGGTAACTTTCACAGAACCCCAGGATCACACCTCCAGGGACAGAAGCTCCTCAGCTCCTGCAGCAGCTCCGTGTGTGACAGGAGGGCCGGGTCCTTCCAGCCCCGTGTGGCGCTGGGGACGTCCCGGTGAGGCTGCGCTGGGAGCGGCCCCGCGGCTCTGCCGGGTCCTGCTCTGCCCTTCGGCTCCGGGGCCGTGTCCCTGCATCCCTGCAGGGCCCTGAGCATCCCTGAACATCCCTGCAGGGCCCTGAGCATCCCTGAGCATCCCTGCAGGGCCCTGAGCATCCCTGAGCATCCCTGCAGGGCCCTGAGCATCCCTGAACATCCCTGTAGGGCCCTGAGCATCCCTGAGCATCCTTGAACATCCCTGAACATCCCTGCAGGGCCCTGAGCATCCCTGAACATCCCTGCAGGGCCCTGAGCATCCTTGAACATCCCTGAACATCCCTGCAGGGCCCTGAGCATCCCTGAACATCCCTGCAGGGCCCTGAACATCCCTGAACATCCCTGCAGGGCCCTGAGCATCCCTGAACATCCCTGCAGGGCCCTGAGCACCCCTGAACATCCCTGCAGGGCCCTGAACATCCCTGCATCCCTGCAGGGCCCTGAGCTCTGGGCACACGTGGCTGGTGGCCGCTGGTGGCCGTGGTTGTGGCCGTGTCCCCGTTCCTGTCAGGAGCCACCGAGGGTGCTGCCAGCAGCTTGGGGACACCTGGCCTTGGTGGCCCTCCTGTGCCACCCTGAGGGGGACAATGCCACCCTCGCAGATCCATCCCAGGAAGGAGAGCTGGTCTTGGAAACCAAGGCCTCGTGTTGGCATAAGATATTTGTTGGGATTTTCATAACTTTTAGTTATTTGTTGTGATTTTCGTTGTTCAGGGAAACAGCAGGGCCAGATAATCTGCTCTTTATTTAGGAATGCTCATCAGGAACAAATATCACTCTCTCCTTTTTTTCTTAAGAGATACAATTCAACCTCAGTGCTTGAGCTTGCAGAGTGTGATATGAGATGTGTTCTAGGCCAAAGTTTGATTTTAGCATTCTTATGATAATTATTTCTATTTAATAGCAGTTTCTTGTTGCTCTGAGGGGCCATCACTGTGCATGGAGGGTGGTAACCCTTTGCAAGGGCAGCCTGAGAATAAATCATAAAGCCAAACCTCAGCTGTCTTCCTGCCACACTGAGAGAGAGGGAAATATCAGGGAGGTGAGTGGCTACCAGGTTTGGGGGAGATCTCCAGCAGATCTTGGAGGTTGTTTGTCTTGGAGGAGGCTCAGGGGAGACCTCATTGCTCTGCACAACTCCCTGACAGTGAAGGTGAGTTGGGCTGTGCTGCCGTGTCCCAAGAGAAAAGAGGAGAGGAAACGGCCTCAAGTTGTTCCACGGGAGATCCAGATTGGAGATCTGGAAAAAATTTGCTCTGCCAGAGTGGCCAGGCCTTGGGATGAGCTGCCCAGGGAGATTTGGAGCCCCTGTCTGTGGGAGTGCTCAGGAGGAGTCTGGATGTGGCCCTTGGGGACAGGGTTTGGGTGATGCTGGTGCTGCTACAGGATGACCTTGGAGGTCTCTCCCAACCCAGCTAATTCAGTGATTCCGTGAACACCAGGCTGGGTTTGACAGAGGCGTTTCCACTGGCCACACAGAGCGAGGAAGGGCTGAGGCAGCATCGCCTGGAGTCGAGCTCCATCTGCCGGGAATTCCAGCGAGTCACAGCAGCCACGGCACGCCTGGAGCTTCTTCCCTGCCGTGCTCCGCTCTCCCACTCCTCGGGGGAGGCTTTCCCCCCTCGGGCCGACAGGGCAGAGCAGAAGCCCCGCTCTGGCAGGACTGGCCAGGCCGGGCTCTAAGCAGCCTCATCCTTCCCCCGGCACAGCCAAACGGAAGCAGGAGCAGCCACTCTGTGCCTGTGCAGTTCTGCTTCTGTGTTGCACAGGTGTAATGCACAGAGTTAGAGGATATCCTGAGTTAGAAGGATCTTGAGAATGTCCTGAGTTAGGCACCCACCAGGATCATCCAGCCACAGTCCCTGCCCAGAGCCCCCAGCAATCCCAGCCTGGGCATCCCTGGCAGCGCTGCCCAAAGGCTCCTGGAGCTCTGGCAGCCTCGGGGCCGTGCCCATTCCCTGGGGAGCCTGGGCACTGCCCAGCACCCTCTGGGGGAAGCACCTGGCCCTCCAATCCAACCCCAATCCCTCCTGGCACAGCTCCAGCTGCTCCATGGGTGCTGTCAGGTCACAGGGAGCAGAGAGCAGAGCTGTCCCTTGGGAGGAGCTGTAGACCCAAATGAATCTCCTCTCAGTCTCCTTTTCTCCAGCTGGACAAAGCAAAGATCCTTCAGCTGCTCCTCGTGTGGCCCCTCCAGACCCTTCCCCATCTTTGTATCCTCCTCTAAGAGCATTCATGTCCTTCTCCCATTGTGGTGCCCAAAGCTGCCCCCAGGACTCGAGGTGAGGCTGCCCCAGCACAGAGCAGAGCTGTGACCTTTGCAGCCCCGGAGCTTGTTCAGCTTAGAAGGACCCACTCCCATCCTCTGACCCAAATGGTTTCAGCAATGCCAAATGTACAGTTTGTGTTTAACATTTCCAGAGGGTGTGGGAACAGCCAAGGTTTTTTTTTTGTTGTTCCCAGGGCCTGTGTCCATGACAGTCATGGCCTTTGCCTGTTTCCCCCATTAAGTTCCTCTCCTCTCTGACAGGGAAAAATGATTCCTTCTTCCATCCACCCCAGCTCAGCCATTCTCCAGGAAGACCTGAGTCAGATGTTTGGTACCTAAACCAAATACCTGAGGAAGGTGGGGAAGAGGGAGACAATTGCTGGAGGGAGACACACAGCTACTGAACCAGCCTAATGTAAACAAGATCTAAAGCAAGAGTTCAAAGTTATTAAAACTAGGGGAAAATGCCAAAGAAGGAAATTCTTCTCTGTTCAGTCACTCAGCTCTGGAGCCAATGAAACCTGCTTCACTATTCCTGAAAGATGATTTATGGGCATGTTTTTGTAGTGGAGACAACAATAACAACAACTGTGAACCTTTTCATCCACGGAGCTCAAAGGGCTTCTCAAAAATCAGTGTCACTTGTGCAAAGAGGAAACTGAGGCACGGGAAGGGAAGGATTTTGCTCCAGGAAGCAGAGAAGCCAGGGACAAACCCTGAGTTAGGTACAATCTGTGCTGAGGTGCATCACTCAGCAAAGAGAAGAAGCTTTTCAGAAAGCTCCATCCACAGAGTGAGTGGTGGTGCAGATGAGAAAAGAGGCACCTTTTCTGCAATTGAATTCAGAGAAAAGCTGAGCAGCAGCTGGGGGAAAGTGAGGTTGTCCTCCTCCTTGCATCATTTGCCTCCATCAGCATCACAGAAAAAAATCTAATTCCTAGGATGGTTTCGCTCTAACACATTTGTTTTATCAAGGATTAGAAAAAAAACATTCAGGAGTTTTGGTTTTGGTTTGGTTTGTTTTTCCCCTCCCCAGCTTTTTACAACTGGAGAAACCACAATTTGGGGGCTGTTCTTGCATCTTTTTAACAGACAATGAAAAGCTTCATTCTCTTAACAGAACTGGGTTTTTTCTCCTAGAGCTTTTTTCTGTTTCCTAATTGCAATATCTGCCTGGGAGGGACAAGAGATTGGAAATATAATTTTGCTTATTTAAAGGTTCAGAACAGATTTGACCTCCTGCTTGACCCTCTTCTCCTCCAACTCCCTCTTCCCTCCTGTGCCACCGTGCTCTGTGTGGGAGGCTCGTATCAATATCCCTGTCGATGTTACTGCAAAATACATCAAAAATATCCCTCACAGAAGTGCCTGGAGGGGTTTCTGCCTCCCCCCACTCTTTCCTGAGTGCTCTGTAACCCTGAATGCCTTGAGAAGTGGCAAAATTTACCACCCACAAAGAGGGGGCTCCAAGAGCAACTCGTTTCTCATCTTTAGTGGAACCACAGTGAATGAACACTTGGAAACTTCTGGGATGTATTGCGTGGTGTCTTAACGAGAATCAAGGTGTGTGGGAGACTTCAGGATGTTGAAAATGTCCAGCTTGGCCGTGGGGACCCTGAGAAAGGAGATAAATGTAGTCACTGCTTGTCATGTTTGGGTTTTCTCAAGTTCTTTCCCAGGGACCTAAACTGGTAAACAAGGTCACACTTTTTAAACTCTCTTGTTTTTCACATTTCTCTCCTAAGGAGGGACTTTGCTTGTTGACCCTTGGTGTGACCAATGGTTCAAAGGATCCCACCTCTTAGGTGGGCACATTGTAAAAAGGTATAAAAATAGCTTCTGAGAATAAACCAGCCCCTTTTCGGAGCATCAGCCTTCTGAATTCACGAGTCTGTGTCTTTCTTTCGTGTCCAACAGCGACAGACAAATATTTTCAGCAGGTGATATTGTTATAAATAAACCGAGCAGGAGATGATTATTAACTCCTTAAATGCCTTTATTAAAAGGGGAAAGCTCAAGGGATTGCCAACACCTCTGCTGCTGCCCCCTCAATCACGGCCGAGGAGGAGGCCCAAGTCGATTCTGCTGCTCACACTGAAAAGCCAGGAATTAATCCTCACAGAAATTCCCAGGACCTTACTGGGCTCATTTTAGTCCAGGGCTGTCTTTCTTTCCAAGTGCCTTTAGATTATGGTGAGCAGGTGAAAAGGGTTTACAGATGGCTGGCAAGACAACTTCATGTCTTCCCAGCCGGGTGGCATTCTTTATGGGTCTGAATTATGCGCTGACTCCTTGCTGGGGGTTTTCGGTATTAATTACTGTAAACATGAAGCAAGGCTTCATGGGGGTCTCTGTGATTTCCATAATGGGCCTCAGTTTCATCTTGACAGGCAGCCAGTGGGTCGGCAGGGAGCAGGAAGTCAGGCAGGGAGCAGGAAGCAGGAATCACAGAATCACAGAATCACAGAATTTTTAGGTTGGAAGAGACCTTCAAGATCATCAAGTCCAACCCAGCTCTAACACCTCAACTAGACCATGGCACCAAGTGCCACATCCAGGCTTTTCCTAAACACATCCAGGGATGGTGACTCCACCACCTCCCCGGGCAGGCCATTCCAATATTTTATCACTCTTTCTGTGAAAAACTTTTTCCTCATATCCAACCTGGATTTCCCTTGACACAGCTTGAGGCTGTGTCCTCTTGTTCTGTCTGTTGTTGACTGGAGAAAGAGACCAACCCCAGCTGACTGCAACCACCCTTCAGGAAGCTGTAGAGAGTGATGAGGTCACCTCTGAGTCTCCTTTTCTCCAGGCTGAACAACCCCAGCTCCCTCAGTCGTTCCTCACAGGGTTTGTATTCCACGCCCCTCACCAGCCTCGTTGCCTCCTCTGGACTCACTCAAGCATCTCAATGTCCTTCCTGAACTGAGGGGCCCAAAACTGGACACTGCACTCAATGTCCATCCTGAACTGAGGGGCCAGAGCTGGACACAGCACTCAATGTCCATCCTGAACTGAGAGGCCCAAAACTGGACACAGCACTCCAGGTGTGGCCTCACCAGCGCTGAGTCCAGGGGCAGAATGACCTCCCTGCTCCTGCTGGCCACACCATTCCTGATCCAGGCCAAGAGCCATTGGCCTTCTTGGCCACCTGGGCACACTGCTGGCTCATGTCCAGCTGCTGTCACCAGTCCCCCAGGTCCCTTTCTGCCTGGGCACTGCCCAGCCACACCATCCCCAGCCTAGAGCACTGCAGGGGGTTATTGTGGCCAAAGTGCAGGACTCAGCACTTGGATTTATTAAACTTCATCCTACTGGACTCTGCCCATCCACCCAACCCTTCCAGGTCTCTCTGCAGAGCCCTCCTCCCTTCCAACAGATCGACACACGCTCCCAGCTCAGTGTCCTCTGCAGATTTACTGATGGAGGACTCAATGCCCTCATCCATGTAAGGTTTGGAAGAGAGGCAGACAGAGGGCAGGGAGCAGCAAAACCTCGGCAGTAGGTAAGGGCATACAAAACTGGGACTTGGCTTACAAACTGGGTACAAACCATTCAAGATAACAACATGAATAACATCAACAGAACATCCAGTGTATTCTTAGGAGTCTTTAACACTTTTAAAGTAACCATCTGCAGAACATTCAACACACAACTAGGAGTCATGGAGTTCTACCCATATCAATGTGGCTGTAGATCCAGGGAAGCTGGGCAGTACACAAAGGGATCCCTAAAATCAACTCAGATTAAGGGGATCACACTGGGAAAGGCAGGACTAAGAGGTCAAACAGCTGCACCTTTAGCACCTTCGGGCTGCAAAGTCACCCAGGTGACCCCGTGGGGTCACAGCCACGGTCTGGACAGCACTGAAAATCAACCAAAATCCCCGGATTTTGGCCTTTCACACCTGGAAATATTTGGGATGGCCTGTGGTGCAACCTGCTGACTCACCCCAACCTTGTCATGCTGCTTCCCACAGAGTGACCATCCTGGAAGGGCCAGCATTCCCAGGATTGGCAGGCTCCAGCCTTTGGCAACAAAGATCTTTCAGCTTTCATCATTTCCAAAAGGACACCACTGAACAGTTTTTCAGGACCTCACTGACAGGTTTTTGCCACGTGCAGAAAGTTTTGATTTTTCGTGCTGAAAGTTGTGGTTTTCCGCTCTAAAATAGAACAACTTCCACTCATCCAGCCCCAAAATCATAAATCCCATGAGGTGGACACCTGCTGGGATCACATATCCCTCAAAGTTCCCTGTGCTGGGCTGGCATCTTCGTGCTCCTGGTCTGCAGGAAGCTGGAAAAATATCAGAGATGAGGGATTGGAATTCAAAAAGAAAGGGAAGGTTTTCTTTTCCCTCCTCCTCCACAGATTTAGCCACGGTTTTATGGGGCAAAAATGAAACTGGGGACGTTCCTGTGTAAAAACAACCTTGAATCAGAGCAGCTCATTTCAGAGAGGAAGGGTGAAGTTTGCCACAGAGGCTTCGTGTAGGGATTTTGCTGTTTCAGTGAAAATTCGTTGATTTTCAAAGAATTTCAGCTCCTATTAGAAAGCACGCTGGTTGTGTCCGGCGGGAGAGATGATCTGAAGATCAGGATACTCTTTGGAACACGTGCTTTATTGGTCGTGGGGAGGCAGCCTGACTGGGGAAGGGTCCAGGGATCCACTGCAAAGTCCAAGAGGGTCCAAGGGAAGGCGCACTAAGAGGCAGAGCTCCTTGTTACATTCCATTCTAACCCTTTCTATCGTGAATATTCTAATGAGCATTAACCAATCACCTCAAGATACAAAACCTACAGAATCTACATACAGCCTATGGGAACTACAGCATTACAATACTACTCTACATACCAAAACCTGTGAAACCCACCTTATCCCTGATACCTGAGAAGGTCCAACCTTTTATTCATCCTTTTGTCTTGGCAGGGGTGTCACTGATTCACTCAGCCAAGCCCTTTTCAGCTGTCTAATCACCTTCTTCCTGTCCAGCAACTTAACAGTTCAAACTTTGCTTTTAATTCTATTCCTCTTGTGCGTTTCATACTTTTAGAATCTTTTACTAATAAATCATCTCTGCAGGGCCTAGCTACTTCATCCTCCCCAACAAGCTCCCTTCCAACCCAAACCCTCTATGAATTCTATGAATTCTGTGATTCTATGAACTGGGAGCTCTCAGTCCTGAGGGGTTCTGCTGTGAGAAAACAGGGCAATAAATCCCAGCAGGAATAAACCCGGTGGTGTTGAGGAGCGGGAATAGCAGCTGTGCCTGGCTCTCCTCTGCTCAAGGGATGTGTCAGTTGAGTAAATTTGCCACTTAAAACTTCCCCTCAAAAGCTGTTCCTGCGTTTAGAGGCATTGGAAAGTGAAACAGCCCGAGGCCCTTTTTTGCCTGCTCCAGGAAACAATTGTGGATCAGCAAGGGAGCAGGTTCCCTCTCTTCCCTCAGGAACGAGGTTTTTCCACAGCCCCCCTCCCATCCCTGCTCTGCCTTTGAAATCTGGGCATTAGATTTGCTCCCGAAATTGTTTTATCCTCCCGTCAAAAAAAAAAAAAAAAAAAAAACCAACAAAACCCAAACAATTCCCAGACAGTGACTCGTGCTGACTAATCCAGTCTGGGAGCCTTCGAGGTGTCCCTGTAACTTAAAACCAGCAAACAAGCTTCCTAATTCAGTAGGCTAGACATTCCACCGGGGACCTGGAGGTTCTGGACTTTTTATTTTCCTTCTCCTCGGGGTTAAACACGCTTTTTTTTATCTGCCTCCCTCCCCACCCGGCAGGCAGGAGCTGGGATGAACTGGAATTCGGACATTCCTTCGCTGCCTACATTTAAAAGTCCAGCTCCACAGGGCACCCCGGTGGCAAAGGGGAAAAATCGATAAAGGGGAAAAAATCGATAAAGGGGAAAAAAATCCAGGAGCGGAGGTGTTGTTCTTCCAGAGAGGAGAAAGGGGGTGCCTGGAGTAATAATTGAGATATTCCCAAATCATCTGGCAGCCCCGTAAGAAACTCAGCGTTGCAAGAAGATGTGGGGACAAAGAAAAAAAAAAATAATCGTATTTTTGGCCCTTTTTACCCTGCAGGGCTGAGTCAGATTTTCGTCATGTCTGGAAAGCACGGGGCCATTAGCAGGCCCTGCAGTGGCAGCAGTGACAGATTTCTGAGCTCTGGAGGTTGTGAAGGAGCTCTGTCTGGGAGCAGATAATGCAGTTTATTGTCTGCTCCCTGACCTGCACAGGCTGGGGCAGGAGCCAGCCTTCCAGGGACAGGGATCTCGCTCCTGCCCCGCGGATCCAAGGGAGCTGTGCTGCTGCTGGGAAGGGGAGAAGCTGTGTGCACCCAGGGGAACACTCCTGGGGTATTTAGCCAGGACACCTGTGTGCATTTGGATACACACCTGGGGTATTTATCCAGAAAATCCCTGTGGGGTTGGATACAAACATGGGTTATTTATCCAAAAAGTCCCTGTGGATTTGCCACACACCTATGTTATTTACTCAGAAAATCCCTGTGGGGTTGGACACACACCTGGGTTATTTATAAAAAAAAAATCCCTGTGGATTTGACACACATCTAGGTTATTTATCCAGAAAATCCCTGTGGGGTTGACCACAGACCTGGGTTATTTATAAAGAAAATCCCTGTGGGGTTGGACACACACCTGGGTTATTTATCCAGGACATCCCTGTGGAGCTGGATACAGACCTGGGTTGTTTATTCAAAAAATCCCTGTAGATGTGCCACACATCTAGGTTATTTATCCAGAAAATCCCTGTGGGGTTGGATACAAACATGGGTTATTTATCCAAAAAGTCCCTGTGGATTTGCCACACACCTATGTTATTTATTCAGAAAATCCCTGTGGAGCTGGAAACACACCTGGGTTATTTATCCAGAAAATCCCTGTGGGGTTGGACACACATCTGGGTTATTTATCCAGAAAATCCCTGTGGGGTTGGATATAAACCTGGGTTATTTATCCAGGACATCCCTATGGAGCTGGACACACGCCTGGGTTATTTATCCAGAAAATCCCTGTGGGGTTGGACACACACCTGGGTTATTTATCAAAAAAATCCCTGTGGATTTGCCACACACCTGGGTTATTGTCTTGGGTTGTCATTCTCCATTCTAAGGGAAACTCCAGCTTTCCCTGGCAGATACCTGTCTTTCCAAACCAAGACATTTATTTATCCAGAAAATCCCTGTGGAACTGGACACACCCCTGGGTTATTTATCCAGAAAATCCCTGTGGAGCTGGATACACACCTGGGTTATTTATCCAGAAAATCCCTATGGAGCTGGACATACATCTGGGTTATTTATCCAGAAAATCCCTGTGGAGCTGGATACACACCTGGGTTATTTATCCAGAAAATCCCTATGGAGCTGGACACACATCTGGGTTATTTATCCAGAAAATCCCTGTGGGGTTGGACACACACCTGGGTTATTTATAAAAAAAAATCCCTGTGGATTTGACACACACCTGGGTTATTTATCCAGGACATCCCTGTGGAGCTGGATACAGACCTGGGTTGTTTATTCAAAAAATTCCTGTAGATTTGCCACACATCTAGGTTATTTATCCAGAAAATCCCTGTGGGGTTGGATACAAACATGGGTTATTTATCCAAAAAGTCCCTGTGGATTTGCCACACACCTATGTTATTTATTCAGAAAATCCCTGTGGAGCTGGACACACACCTGGGTTATTTATCCAGAAAATCCCTGTGGGGTTGGATATAAACCTGGGTTATTTATCCAGAAAATCTCTGTGGAACTGGACACACTCCTGGGTTATTTATCCAGAAAATCCCTGTGGGGTTGGATATAAACCTGGGTTATTTATCCAGAAAATCTCTGTGGAGCTGGACACACACCTGGGTTATTTATCCAGAAAATCCCTGTGGGGTTGGATATAAACCTGGGTTATTTATCCAAAAAGTCCCTGTGGATTTGCCACACACCTATGTTATTTATCCAGAAAATCCTTGTGAGGTTGGACACACACCTGGGTTATTTATCCAGAAAATCCCTGTGGAGCAGGACACAGACCTGGGTTATTTATAAAAAAAAAAAAATCCCTGTGGATTTTCCATACACCTGGGTTATTTATTCAGAAAATCCCCGTAGGATTGGACACACATCTGGGTTATTTATCCAGGACATCTCCGTGGATTTGCCACACACCTGGGTTATTTATCCAGGACACCTGTGTGCATTTGGACATCTCTGTGGAGCTGGACACACACCTGGGTTATTTTCCTGGGTTATTTTCCCAGGACACCTGTGTGGAGCTGGACGGTGCCTTGAGGGCTGATGGTGCCTGATGAGCCCTCAAACACCAGGAGACAGTGGCCTCTGTAATTACAGGTCATTAAAAGCTGGGTGTGAAGTGCCACAAGAAGTCATCAACGTTTTTGCATTCACCCTTGGCAGCCCCTCCAGCCTTGGTCCTCCTCACCTTGTGTGCCCTCTCCTCCTCCCTCTCCAGCAGCCACAGGGGCAGGGTTGAACTGGATGTTCCCAGCTGCCCAAACTGGTGTGGTGGGGTCACCTCTGGGTCCCAGGGGGCTCTCAGCTCCCTCTTTTCCAGCTGCCCAGGGCAGGGAGGAAGGCAGAGGGGCAGGAGGGGGAGCTCAGCTGCTCTGGAGTGGCACAACCACGCTGGAAACTGGGGAATTTCAGGGATTCTGGCAAGGAAAGAGGACACGGCCTTTCCCACAAGGACAGGCAGTGGGATCCAGGGATCTGCTCCAAGTGGGATCCATGGATCTGCCTTCCCTTCGTCTCCACAACCAGAGCTTCTCTTCTTCTCTTCTCTTCTCTTCTCTTCTCTTCTCTTCTCTTCTCTTCTCTTCTCTTCTCTTCTCTTCTCTTCTCTTCTCTTCTCTTACTCCTTTCCTTTCCTTTCCTTTCCTTTCCTTTCCTTTCCTTTCCTTTCCTTTCCTTTCCTTTCCTTTCCTTTCCTTTCCTTTCCTTTCCTTTCCTTTCCTTTCCTTTCCTTTCCTTTCCTTTCCTTTCCTTTCCTTTCCTTTCCTTTCCTTTCCTTTCCTTTCCTTTCCTTTCCTTTCCTTTCCTTTCCTTTCCTTTCCTTTCCTTTCCTTTCCTTTCCTTTCCTTTCCTTTCCTTTCCTTTCCTTTCCTTTCCTTTCTTCTTCCCCTTCCCCTTCCCCTTTTTCCTTTTCAATTATTTTAATAATTATTTTAATTATTTATTTTTTTTAATAATTTGTAACAGATAATAGGGATTATTTGAGAGACGGAGGGTTACTCTACGAGCTGTCAGAGGAAAAAAAAAATTTGATAGTTTGCTTTGTAGCTGGTTTTTCACTTCGTTGAGAGGAGGAGCTGAAAGCCAATCCTTGCATGTATAATATAGACATATAAAATTATATATAAAATTATATTTTTATATAATATTTATGTATTATATATATAAATATATATAAAATATATATAATATACATTATGTTTTTTATATATAATATATATAAAAATTATATATATATTATATATATAATTATATTATATATATAATTATATAAAATCCAGCAGCCTGCGCTGGTCCCTGCCCAGCCTTCAAAACCCAGCAGCAAATATTCCTGCTGAGATGCCCTTGGGTGTCTGTATTTTTGGGTTTGTTTTGACTCTCCCTATTTGTGCCCTCTTCTCCTGCCTGTCAAAACCAGAGACAAAATAAACACGTGCTCGGCCTCATCATCCACCTCCAGGGGAACGCTCTTGGGTTTCAAAAATACCAGGGCAATGTTTTAGGGTCGTGCTGGGAAGGAAATGTCAGGGGCCCACGCTGAGCAGGGTGAGCAGAAACCACATCAGAGATGGGGCTGCCAACATCTGCACCTCCAGAGGGGCACCTGGGATTCAGTCACTGTTCTCTCTCGGTGTTCTGGCCTGAATTTTAAAGAGATAATAGGGATTATTTTTATATTTTTATATTTTTATATTTTTATATTTTTACATTTTTATATTTTTATATTTTTATATTTTTATATTTTTATATTTTACATTTTTATATTTTTATATTTATATATTTATATATTTATATATTTTTATATTTTTATATTTTTATATTTTTATATATAATTTATTATTATTTTTATCATTAATAACAGATAATAGGGATTATTTTTATATTTTTATATTTCTATACTTTCATTTTTTAATATTTTTATATTTTTATTTATTTATATTTATTTATAATTTATTATTATTTTTATCATTAATAACAGATAAAAGGGATTATTTTTATATTTTTTATTATTTATTTATTTATTTTATTTATTATTATTTTCATAATTAATAACAGATAATAGGGATTATTTTAATAACTAATAACAGGTAACAGGGATTATTTGAGAGATGGAGGGTTACTCTCCGAGTGTCAGAGGAAAAAAAATGCACCTTTGATGCTTTGCTTTGTAGCTGGGTTTTCACTTCACTGAGGAGCTGAAAGCCAATCCTTGCATATATAATATATACATGTAAAATTATATATAAAATTATGTACATATGTTCATATCATTAAAAAATTATATATAAAAGTATATATGTTTATATTATATAAATTATAGATAAAATTATATATGTGTCCATATTATATATTTAATTATATAAAATTATGTTCACATTATATATATAATTATATAAAAAGTATATATATGTTTATATTGTATATAAAATATGTATAAAATTATAGATAAAATTATATATATATATATATAAAAAAATATATAACAATCTGGTCTGGAAGGTTCCCTGCCAACAGCAGGGGACTTGGAACTGGGTGATCTTCCAGGTCCCTTCCAACCATTCTGTGATTCCCTGGTTATTGTGGAGAAGGATATTACTGAAAACTTCTTTAATTATCATGCAGTATGTTGTGCAGGGCCAATATTAGAAGGTATTTTATCCGTATCTACAGATGCCTGGAGAGAGAGGCTTTCAAAATGAACTTTCAGTATAATTTGCTCATTTGAAAGCTTGGTACACCCACAGTAATGTCTCGTTACCACTTCTGTTTCATTATTTATTTAAAGAGAATAAAAAGAACCCGAATTTTTAAATTACTGTGACTGTGATGGTTTTAAAATCTGTTTTGGTGCTCCTCAAGGAAGGTTCAAACCATGAGGAGCAAAAAGGATCCAACCCAAGAAGGAAAAGATGAAGCAAAAGAAGAGCTGTAGATGAATCTGAAATAGAATCACAGAATCACAGAATTTTAGGTTGGAAGAGACCTCCAAGACCATCAAGTCCAACCCAGCTCTAACACCTCAACTAAGCCATGGCACCCAGTGCCTCATCCAGGCTTTTGTTAAACACATCCAGGGATGGTGACTCCACCACCTCCCCAGTCAGGCCATTCCAATACTTTATCACTCTTTCTGTGAGAAACTTTTTCCTGATATCCAACCTGGATTTCCCTTGGCACAGCTTGAGGCTGTGTCCTCTCCTTCTGTCAGTGCTGCCTGGAGAAAGAGACCAACCCCAGCTGAGCACAGCCACCCTTCAGGGAGTTGTAGAGAGTGATAAGGTCACCTCTGAGTCTCCTTTTCTCCAGGCTGAACAACCCCAGCTCCCTCAGTCGTTCCTCACAGGGTTTGTGTTCCAAGCCCCTCACCAGCCTCGCTGCCTCCTCTGGACACACTCAAGCATCTCAATGTCCTAAATCCTGCAATTTCATTGAGAAGCCAAGGATAAAATGCAATTATTGCACTTGTGTAGATGCAAAATCTCATTTCATGCAATCATGGAATGGTTTGGGTTGGAAAAGACCCTGAAACCCACCCAGTGCCACCCCTGCCCTGGCAGGGACACCTCCCACTGTCCCAGGCTGCTCCCAGCCCCAGTGTCCAACCTGGCCTTGGGCACTGCCAGGGATCCAGGGGAATCCAAAACCTCTCTGGGCAACTTCACTCCTGCTTTGGTGTCCTGTTGGATTTCAGGCCTTTCACCACCTTACTCCACAGCAGGAAAACACCATTTTGACCACAAAAAAAAGGAAATAATTTTATTTTTAAAAAAGTATGGAAGCCTATTTTTGATGTTGTGAGTGCCACACGGTCAGCACCCTCTTCCTGATGGCTCCTTTTTCCCCTGAGAGGTGTTTTTTTTTTTTTTTCTCCCAGCTAAAAAAAAATTGCACCAGGCCCACGTGCATACTTGTCAAACATTTTTATTTGTCATTCACACTAATTATGATATTGAATTTACAGAGGAAACTGTGGTACAAAGAAAGGAAGAAAGAAAAAGAAAGAAAAAAAAAAAACCAAACAAAAATAAAAAGAAAGAAAAGTGTTCATTAGAACTACTGCAGCAGTCCAGCTGCTCTGGGTAGTTGTAATGAATTCTCCTGTGGTGCTGGACACAGCCATCCCTGTGGACAGCAAGAATTTACCCTGGGGTGGCATCTAGACATTCCTGGAGTGGGGGGGGAAAAAAAAATCTACTCTATTCTCTTTTCCTATCTGGTTCCAAAAATCAGCAGCCACCCCCCTGCCCTCTCTCCCTCCCCTGAAAGAAAAAAAATCCCTGGTAATCAACACCTCCCCCCCAAAAAAATGATCCCCAACCTGATGGTTTCCCCTTCAGGAAAAGGGAAATGTTTTGTAAACACAGCCAGAAAATGCTGAACAAATTCCCTTTGGTACCACTCTGATGGGGCTGTGTCCCCCCTCAGCCTCACCACCTCACACTGAAATTTTGGTTTTAAAAAGAGCTGGAGTTGTCCAACCCAAAATACCACAAATAACCCGCAGATTTTTTTTTAAATTATTATTATTATTATTATTTTTGCAGGCTTGTTTCTCCCCTACCACAAAAAAAAAAAAAAAAAAGAAGGATGTTGGATAGAGACCATGCTATAACTGTTTACAAAAGTGAATAAAATGTAGTTCCTCTTGAAGCTTAAAAATAACTAATTGGGAAAAGAAATAAGTCTCACTACAGTATTTTCAGCAAACACAAAGGTAAGTTCGTTAAAAACACAGGGGAAAAAAAAAAAAAAAAAGAGAAAAATGCAGAGTAATTACAAGCACTAAATATTTCGGCTAGGAAGCTTTGGAAATCTATTTACAGACATAAATACAAGGTAACTCTGGGGATGCAACCCTTGAAGGACAAGGAGGAAAAACGCCGAGTGGTTGGGACTGACCCAGCCAGGTGAACAAAATTCCAAGGGGAAAATGGCACAAGGCAGGAAAACAAGGCAGGGCTCTGCTCCCAGGACAGAAAACGGATCCACTCCTCCCTGAATTTCAAACACAAAAGGTCACCCAGGAAGCAGCAGCGAATGTTTCAAGAGCACAGGGAATTTGGGACTGGCTCTGGGCTCTTTGGAGGAGAGGATTTCTCTCCCTTCCCGGAGGAGAATTTGAGAATCCTTCTACAAATCCAACCCCTCACAGCAGGGATGCTCTCTGCACCCTCTTCCCCCTGCATTAAAGCTCCTCTCCAATGCCCTGCCAGACAGCAGGAACCCTTAAATGAATTTAAATATTGGAGAGGGAAATATTTGTCCTCAGAGCCAGCAAAATTTACACTGGAGACATCTGATGGACAAGGAGTTGTGAAAGGAGCACCCAAGTTGAGAGTAGGGACAAGCCAGGAGCTGGATTTTGGGAGGGCCAGGTACCTAAAGCACTCTGCTGACTGCAGCTCCAGAGCAGAAGCACAAGAATTCTGGTTTTCTGATTCCATTCAGCTCCTGGGATGATGAAACTATATAAATGTATTCATATTATATCCATATAAAAATGGATATCTATATAATGGATATCTATATAAAAATAGATACTTACACACTCTAATTTGGAGATGGGGGAAATGGTTTATCCATTTTAATTTTTTTTTTGCCTGTTAAGTGCTCTTAAAATACAAGAGGAAAGATGTGAGAGCATTTTCACAGCCTTGAAAAGCTTTGCCATCCTTAGTGATGGCTACAAACCCAAATATTTGAGGGAACTGTGGTTTCTGATGAGTGAATACACTGAAACCCACAGTGATTAAACAGTTTAATTGCCAGGGATAATGAGCTTGGCTTTTCCTTTCCTTTGCAGTGCTGGACATACCCAGAGAGGTTGGGCTCCAAAATTTGGTGGCTGGCAATAAAAACGTGGGAATCACTGGGAAATTCTAGCAAAGTGTCATTAAGGACACAGGGAAGTGTGGTGGTGACCAGTTCTGTATTTCCTCATCCCATCCACACCAGGGAGAGGCAAATTAAACCTCACCTTTAGGATGAGTGGAGACAAAGGAGAGGCACAGAGATAAGAAATGTCTGATTTAGGGTCTGAGAGTTGCCAACTCCCTGTTCCTGTGAATCCCTGATTTTTATTTAGCTTCTAGGGTGGGTGGGTTTCAAATTTGGGGGTTCAAAGGGCTGAACAGAAAGGAGGTTGTGGTGTCCCACAGGCCTGGGAACGTGGTGACCACACTGAGCTCACCTTTGCGACCACACCAACCTCGCTTCTGCCACTGGGCTGAACTCAGGGAATCAGCAAATCATGGAATGGCTGGGGCTGGAAGGGACCTTCAGCTCACCCAGTGCCACCCCTGCCATGACAAGGACACCTTCCACTGTCCCAGGCTGCTCCAAGCCCTGTCCAGCCTGGCCTGGGACACTGCCAGGGATGGGGAATCCACAACCTCTCTGGGCACCCAGGGCCTCACAAATTTCACAGGGATGAATTTATTCCAAATATCCCATCTAACCCTGCCCTCCTTCATTTTAATGCCATCCCTCTTGTCCTAGCACTCCATGATTTTGTTAAAATTCCTCTCTCTGGGTCACCTGGCCCTTCCTGGCTCCTCCAAGCTCCTCTCCTTGCTGTGTTTCCACTCCCAGCTCTGTGCACGTTGGTGGTCCAGTCACAAGGCAGATGTGAGAGCTGTAATCAATTTTAATTGAGAGCTGTAATCAATTAGGGTTTGAATTGCACAGAATGTGCCGAGTGGATTCTGCAACAGAGCTACTGCTCAATGATGTGGGACTTTTTTTTGTTTTTAGGGTACTGAAGAGGTGAGAGTCCAACTGTGGAGGTGCTACAACCAAGGGGGTCTCTGTATTTCTGCATCCAGCAGGGTCTCCAGACTTTCAAAATATATTTCAGACAGAATTTGGATGTTTTCTGTCCTTTCTCAGAGCAAACTCTGGAAAATTATAAAGGCTCTTCCATGAAATGAAAAGCACAGGGCCATGTGTTTTAACAGAAACATTCTGGGCTTTTGCTGAGATCTCTTGAAACGCTCCTGATCTGCTGCACAAAAACAACCTCACTGACAATGGAAATTCTTCGATTCTTTTCAATTCCAAAGTGCTACTGCATCCAAATGAAACAAAGAAGCAAAAATCATATATATATATATATATATATATAAGAAGAGAAAACTTGAAAAACAAATGGTTTTAAATAAGTCCAGCTGTTTTGCTGCCTGCAGCCAAGGATCTTTTTAATTTTGAATCCTTTTAACTTTTTTTTTTTCTTTTTCTTCTTTTTTTTTTTTTTTCAAACATCAAACACTGATCTGAAGTCCTGCTTTCAAATACTCTCTGAGTTGACCTGCAATTGTTTCTCTGGTTTGAGAGGTACATTAAATAACAATCAGCTCGTTTGGGACGCTCACACGTGTCAACATCAGCAGTTTGGAGTTAAGGAGTAGTACAAGAGCTGCACTCAGGGCAAACCCTCAATAAAAATAGTGCCAAAAACGTTACAGTGACATCTGATATGTTTGTGCTGGGACACGGACGGGCAGCAGTGACGGCTCCCTGCTCAACCTGCTCGTAGTAAAAGCCTTGTAGGTTTACTACAGGGCACAGCGTTGGCTACACCAACTTTAAACAGCCCTCCTCTCCTCCCAGGAGATGGAAATGGAAGGGTTGTTTGTCCAGGCCCTGGCTTTTCTGGAGCTTTCCAGGTGAGCTGGACAGGATCCCTGTGCAGACTGGAACGTGGCTTTTGTGCTGCACGGAAATCCTGGCAGCAAACCTCAGCCAGATTCCGTCAGAGCCAGGGCTTCCCCCTCGCCATGGGAATCACAGGACCAGGGAATGGCTCGGGTTGGAAGGGATCTTAAAGTTCATCCACCAAAACTGCCATGGGCAGGGACACCTCCCACTGTCCCAGGCTGCTCCAACCTGGCCTTGGGCACTGCCACAGCTGCTCTGGGAATTCTATTCCAGGGCCTGCCCACCCTGCCAGGGAACAATTCCTGCCCAAGATCCCAGCCAGCCCTGCCCTCTGGCACTGGGAAGCCATTTCCCTGACTCCTGTCACTCCAGTGGGCAGGTATCTAATTAGGGAATATTGAATTTGCCTTAGGAAGTATCTACATCCTGATTCCTGATCCTGAGAGTCACCACTGGTGACAAAGCAGGAGGAGGGAGAGATGACTCCACCACTTGGAAAGGTACAGAAATTCCCAGGGATTTTGGTGTCTTCCAGCAGGAACTGGACACCTCAATGCCTCTGAGGATCTGAGTAAAATGCGAGTGAGATAATTGTAAACAATATTTTTAGGGAATTAGGAGGTCACTTTTGCCCGTCGTTATCCCAGCCTTTTTTCAATGTGTGAAATTTGACTTTGGCTGCTACCAAAAAAAAAGGCAATTGCTGATATTTTTTTTTTCATATAGGCATATTTAAATAATAATAGTATCAACAAATAAGAAAAGTCTAAATATCAAGCATAAATATCAATGAACTCATCAAAGAAATACAGTAGTTGAAAATGACCCAAGGCTGTAGCCGTTGTGTTAAAAAAAAAATAAAATTCCAAGAGATAAAAAGTTAAATTAACTCATTGAAAAAGGGGCTGATTCTTTCAGTTGACAAAGCAAGAAAGAAGCAAGCATGATTAAAACGAAAAAAAGAGCAAAATCTTTTTTTTTTTTTGCAATGTATAAGGTGCCAAGAAAAATAAAACAAATTAGATGCAAAGCAGGATGAGCTGCATCCTAAAAAAACCAAAACAAACCGAAAACCACCAAAAAAACTAAACCCAAAACAAACAAACAAAAAAAAACAACCCTCCCCAGTAATAAAAAAAAAAAAATTCCATATTCTTTGGAATATACAAACAAAACTAAGAAAAGAAAGAATGAAATCCAACATATAAAACCTCTCATTCACAGCATTGCTAAAACAGAAGCGTTCACAGTTTCCCTCTGGGAATCTTCCTATACTTCCTTACACTTAAGACGTCCACAAGATGCAGTAAACTCGCTAAGATTTATTTTTGGTTTTTTGGGGGGGATTTTTTTTTGATTTTTTTTTTTTTTTTGTGTGTGTATGTGTGTGTGTGTGAAGGGGTTTTAAGTCTTAAAAATAGAAGTGAACCGAAACTCTCTTTTAGGGCTGTGGAGACCTTCAAGCCCAGGCACCTTGGGAAAGCCACAGGCCTGGGATCAGGCTGGATACCCTCCTACCCACCCTCTGCACCACCAGCTGGGCCGTCCTCCTTTCCAGAAGCTCGTTCTCCTGCCGGGAACGCTTTGCCGGGAGCCACGCGGCTCCTCCGGGGCCTGGCGAGGAGAGCCGGCGCTCCTCAGAAGGGTTTGCTCCTGAAACTCGTGCATGAACGCGGCAAGGCCCGCAAGGAAGTTTCTGGAATCCCTCCAGGGGCGCCGGGGAAAAACGGGGAAACCCGTCAAGTCCCGACCCTTGAGCTCCTCCCGTTCTCCTCAGTAGGGCCTCCACACGGCCTCCTCCAGCCTGGCCGTGCTGGCCATGTTGGTGGGCGAGTTGCTGTGGCTCCCTTCGGCCTCCACCACCTCGCTCTGGCCGGGCAGGTTGGGGTTGAGCAGCGCCGAGCCCGTGGAGGCGTTGGTGCAGGGCGGGTGGATGCGCGGCGGCGAGCGCTCCCCGCCAGAGATCATGGAGAACTGGTAGGAGCCGGCCGAGGTGCCGTAGTAGAGGTGGTAAGAAGGGGAGCCGGTCTGGAAAGGGCCGCCCTGAGCCTGGGAGGAGCCGGGGTAGGGCGGCGGGAGGTACGTGTGGTAGCGCGTGGCCGTGGACATGGCCGACATGCCGATGCCGATGCCGGAGCTGACGGGCGTGGGCGTGTAGGTGAAGGCTCCCGGGTAGTGCATGCGAGGGTCGGAGATGGACGGCAGCGCCGGGAAGGAGCGGTCGATCCCCACCCGGGGGTCGCTGAAGGCCGTCAGGTCGGATGCTCCTGGAGGGGGGAAAGGAAATGGAGAAAGGTTAACGGGCATCCCGGGATCGGTGAGGTGGAGAAGAAGGTCTGAGGTGGTGTATTCCTGCTGGTGGTGGGGTCTGGGGATCAGGACCCTAGAAAGGCTCAGAGCCACCCCAAAAATATCTCGTTAGAGACAGCTTCTTGGGGAAGAAGGTCTGAGGTGGTGCATTCCCGCTGGTGGTGGGGTCTGGGGATCAGGACCCTAGAAAGGCTCAGAGCCACCCCAAAAATATCTGGTTAGAGACAGCTTCTTGGGGGGTGAGAGTGCTTTCCTCGGCAGGTGAGAAGCGTCTCAGCAAGAAGGCAGAGCAGTGATTTTTCAGCTCAGTGATTTCAGCTCCTGCCCTTGCGAGTTTGCTCCTCTTTTAGCCGGCCGTGATGAGAGAGAGAGAGGGAGGGTCTCGTATGGGATTTCTGCATGAGGTAACTTTATTGCAAAAGTAGCAGCAAAGGGCTCCAGGGATAAGATACCCTGCAGACCAGGGAGACCCAGGGGTTTTTATGGGACACCAGGGTGGGAGGGAAAGGCTACAAAGCCAATCGTTTACAACAGATCTATGTAAGATCCTGAGGGGACTTGTGGGTCTTCAGAAAGGTCACAGTGACAAGAGGGCTTGCTTGTTACCTTAGGGGGTCTGGGTGAGGTTGTGAAATTCTTTCTTAACTCCTCAGCATGGCTCCCTCCAGGGCAAAGGCACTGGGGCTCTGCCCACCCCCACAGGGGTGGAGGACAAGCTGTGCCCCGTGCCCGCCTTGGCAGCCTGAGTGCCACCAGGGCCAGGCCTTCCTTGGGCACCTCCAGGGAATTTTAATAATTGAGCTGCGTTTTGATAAAGCAATCACTTGGGCTGGGAAAGATCCCCAAGGTCATCGATTCCAAGTTGTGACCCATCCCCACCTTGAGTGCCACCTCCAGCCCTTCCTTGGGCACCTCCAGGGCTGGGCACTGCAAAGCTCCCTGGGCAGCCCCTGCCAAGGCCTGAGCACCCTTTCCATGGGGAAATTCCTGCTGCTGGCCCAGCTGAGCCTCCCCTGGCCCAGCCTGAGGCCGTTCCCTCTCCTCCTGTCCCTGTGCCCTGGGAGCAGAGCCCAACCCTCCTGGCAGGAGCTGAGGGAGCTGGGGTTGTTTATCCTGGAGAAAATGAGACCTTATCAGAGGTGAGCTTATCACTCTCTACAACTTCCTGAAAGGTGGCTGTGGTCTGCTGGGGGTTGGTTTCTTACTCCTACTGACAGAAGGAGAGGACATAGTCCTAAGCTGCACCAAGGGAAATTTGGGTTGGATATCAGGAAAAAGTTTATACAGAAAGAGTGATAAGGAACTGGAATGGCCTACCGAGGGAGGTGGTGGAGTCACCATTCCTGGATGTATTTAAAAAAACACTGGATGTGGCACTCGGTGCCATGGTTTAGTTGAGATGTTGGGGCTGGGTTGGACTCAATGATCTTGGAGGTCTCTTCCAGCCCAGTGATTCTGTGGGAGTTGTGCAGAGCCACAAGGTCCCCCCTGAGCCTCCTTTTCTCCAGGCTCAGCCCCTTTCCCAGCTCCCTCAGCCCCTCCTGGGGCTCCAGCCCCTTCCCAGCTCATTACAGAATCCCCAAACCCCTGGGGCTGGCAAAGCCCTCCCAGGCCAGGCAGTCCCAGCTGTGCCCCGTGCCCACCTTGTCCCCAGCCCAGAGCACTGAGTGCCACCTCCAGGGGACACCTCCAGGGCTGGGCACTGCAAAGCTCCCTGGGCAGCCCCTGCCAAGGCCTGAGCACCCTTTCCATGGGGAAATTCCTGCTGCTGGCCCAGCTGAGCCTCCCCTGGCCCAGCCTCTCACTCTGAAATGTTCCTCAGGAGAGTCAAATCCTGCTCTGCCTTGTCTGACTTCCATGGAATTACGTCCAGCCCCATCCTCTCCTTCCCTACCAGGATTAAACAAGTGGAGCAGATCCTCTTTAGGAAGGATCCTCAGCGTGACTCAGGTTAATGGAAGGTCTCATCCCCAGAGCTGGCAGCTCTGCCTGGTTAAGATAACAACAATAATAATTATGGAAAAAAAAAAAAGTCTTTCCAGAAGAAAGACAACTTCTGCTGGCAGCCAAGGCGTGGAGTCTGCAGCAGAGGAGCCGTGTGCTGAAGGAAATACTCCTGAGGAGGAGCAGAGGGAAAACAAAGCCCTTGGCTTTCCCTGGATTCCAAGCTGGAGCAGACTAAGCCTGGGATTCTTGGAGCAGACACACTCCAGAACCAAGCTCTGAAAGCTCATCAGGAGCTCATCAGATTCTAATTCTAACTTCTAATTTCTTAGAAGTTCTTAATTTCTTAATTTCCCTGAAGATGCTGTTTGCTTCCTTTAGGATTTGCCATCCATTTTTTTCTTCCCCCCCTGGAAAATTAATGGGAACACATTTCATTCCCCTAAACCCCGTCACCTTTCGGTTTAACACGTGAAAACACACGATGGGACGGAGCAGCAGGAGCTTGGGAGGAGCCAAGTTTTAAGGTGGCATCTGCCAGGTTTTTAATGTTACCTCCACACCTCATTCCTGAGAAACTTCCCAAAACTGCCTGGATACGTCGTTAATCAGAGGAGGGTTCGCTCAGCCCTGGCAAAAGGCAGAGTAATGACATTTAACGTCAGGATGGTTCAAATCCATCCCATAGTGTTGTTTTTTTCCCCTGGGAGAACACCGGGTCTTTAGTTGGGAGGGCCTAAAAATCCTCCTCAGGTTTGCTCTTTGTTCTGCCAAAGAGGAGATTTTCAGAGACACCAAGCGTGGGTGAAGGAAAAGGTTGTGACAGATTTTCCCAGGAATGCTGAATGACATTTGATGTAAGGAATTAGAACAGGAGAAGGAGGACATGGACGTGGGAACAAAAACCTTTCTAGGTTCCTGTACAAGGCATGGAGAAACCCTGCCAGCTCCAAGGAAAATCCCTGTGGCCATGGGCAGCTCTGTGGAGAAGGACCTGGGGGTCCTGGTGGAAAACGAAGGTGCATTCTAATTTTTTTTTTAAATTTTTGATTTCTAATTCTGTGTAAATAAAGAATGAGAATTTGTAGAGACTCTTTTTTAAAAACAAGAAATGGGTTTGGTTTTTTTTTTTCCCTCCTCTCTGGAAAGTTCCCTGTGTTTTCAGCCCTCTCTACAATGCAATTATCACCCAGACCTAACAAATAATTCAGATTTGGTGTGAGGCTTTCAAAGCAAGCCCTACATGACAACAACAGAACAGGCTGGAGCACGTTCAAGAGGTTCCCTCTGATCTTAGAAGAAACCCTGAGCCTTCAAATGAGGGCAAGATGTGGAGTTAAAGGAGGGATTTTTGCAAAGGCTGTATGCAAATTAGAATGGTATGGCTCTCACTCATTTGTAGAAAATTCCTGCTGCTGCACACACAGATTGGTTCCAGATGTGCAGGTCAGGGACAGTTAAACTTGGTGGAACCGGGGTGGCTCTCACTTCCCTTTTTCTGGTGGCTTCTAAAGCCCTGCAGGGCGATTTGATGGACACAGAAAACAAGAAAATACAGCGCAACATTTAAAATGTCCAACCCCACCATCCTGCAGCCAATGTCCACCTCAAACCTGCTGTGCTCCGCTCTGGATTTAGAGGGAGGGAAGGAAACAGAGCTGGAATATCTGTGCCATCCGTTCCTTGGCAATCTGATAACTCCTCCGCAATCTAAAATCGTTTTAATGACTCCCCACACCTTCAAAGTGCTGCTTTCCCTGGGTTTTCTTCCTTTTTGACAATGCTCTGTTGGGCTCCCAACCCCAGGAGCAACCTGGGAGAGTGTGAAGTGGGGTGGGAATGAGATGAGCTCTAAGGTTCCTCCCACCCCAAACCAGTTTGGGATTCAGGCTGGACAGCAGCAGGAATTTCCCCATGGAAAGGGTGCTCAGGCCTTGGCAGGGGCTGCCCAGGGAGCTTTGCAGTGCCCAGCCCTGGAGGTGTCCCCTGGAGGTGGCACTCAGTGCTCTGGGCTGGGGACAAGGTGGGCACGGGGCACAGCTTGGAATCGATGACCTTTGGGATCTTTCCCAACCTAATTAACCCTGGGATTGCTTTATCAAGACACAGCTCATTTATTAAAATTCTCTATTTCTCTGCTCCTCCCACAAATGCCCCAAAACCTCCGAGCAAGCTTTGCCCAGAGAGCCCCTGGAGGGCTGGGGCAGCACCTGGGCCACCCGTTTGTCACTGGGGAAGTGTCCCTTTGATGTTGGGGCAGCAGGGATGGGGACAGGGCCACCAGTTTGTGACTAGGGGAATGTCCCTTTGTCATGATGAGCCCAGGATTGGGGACAGGGCCACAGATTTGTCACTGGGGAAGTGTCCCTTTGATGTTGGGGCAGCAGGGGTGGGGACAGGGCCACCAGTTTGTGACTAGGGGAATGTCCCTTTGTCATGATGAGCCCAGGACTGGGGACAGGGCCACAGATTTGTCACTGGGGAAGTGTCCCTTTGTCATGGGGAGCCCAGAGGTGGGGACAGGGCCACCAGTTTGTGACCAGGGAAATGTCCCTTTGGCTTGGGGGCAGCAGAGCTGGGGACAGGGCCACCAGTTTGTCACTGGGGAAATGTCCCTTTGCCATGGAGAGCCCAAGGTTGAGGACAGAGCCAACAAGGAAGGTCCCCTTGGCTTGGGTGCAGCAGGGGTTTGGGACAGGGCCACTGATTTGCCACCGGGTGAGTGTCCCTTTGTCATGGCGAGCCCAGGACTGGGGACAGGGCCACCGATTTGTCACTGGGAAAGTGTTCCTTTGTCATGGGGAGCCCAAGGTTGATGACAGAGCCACCAATGAAGGTCGCCTTGGCTTGGGGGCAGAAGGGTTGGGGACAGGGCCACCAGTTTGTCACCAGGAGGTGTTCCTTTGTCATGGAGAGCCCAAGGTTGAGGACAGGGCCACCAATTTGCCACTAAGTAAGGTCGCCTTGCCTTGGGGGCAGCAGGGGTGGGGACAGGGCCACCAATTTGTCACCGGGAGAGTGTCCCTTTGTCATGGCGAGCCTAGAGGTGGGGACAGGGCCACCTGTTTGTCACCAAGAGTGTCCCTTTGTCATGGGGAGCCCAAGGTTGAGGACAGGGCCACCAATGAAGATCCCTTGGGTTTGGGGCAGCAGGGATGGGGACAAGGCCACCAGTTTGTCACTGGAGAAGTGTCCCTTTGTCACGGGGAGCCCAGGACTGGGGACAGGGCCCCCCATTTGTCACCAGGGGGTGTCCCTTTGTGCCTTACCCGAGAGGCGGCTGGAGAGCTCGGCGGTCAGCGAGCTCATGCCGCCGGCCCGGCCCGGGGAGATGGGCGTGGCGGGGTGCACGGCGGGCGCGGCGATGGAGCCCAGGTACTGGTAGGACTGCTCGTAGGACCAGGGCGGCGAGGGCTGCACCTGCCGGCTGTCTGCAAGCACAAACACAAACACACACACACACACACCCGTCAGCCGCTCGCCACCCAGCACCGGCACGGAGCCCGGCAGTGCCCTGGGGGTCAAATTTCAGTTCTGTGCATCCCCCTTTTGGCAGGAGGATTTCAAGGGGGGGTTTCTCTCTGTAGCATTAATTGCGTTTATTTTGTTTATCTATCGGGTTTATTTTGATTTTTTTTTTTTTTTTTTCCTAGTGAGGCCTTTTTTTTTGATGTTTCCCGTTAATAGCAGGCGGGAAAAATTAGACACAGAGCTACACCTAGAATTACACCTAGAATTACACCTAGAATTACACACAGAGTTACACACAGAATTACACCTAGAATTACACACAGAATTACACACAGAGTTACACACAGAACTACACCCAGAATTACACCCAGAATTACACACAGAATTACACACAGAACTACACACAGAATTACACACAGAATTACACACAGAACTACACCCAGAATTACACACAGAGTTACACACAGAATTACACACAGAATTACACACAGAATTCCACACAGACTTCCACACAGAGTTACACACAGGATTCCACACAGAACTCCACACAGAACTACACACAGAATTACACACAGAACTACGCATAGAACTACACACAGTATTCCACACAGAATTACACCTAGAATTACACCCAGAATTACACCCAGAGTTACACACAGAACTACACACAGAATTACACACAGAATTACACACAGAATTACACACAGAACTACACACAGAATTACACCCAGAGTTACACCCAGAATTACACACAGAGTTACACACAGAGTTACACCTAGAATTACACACAGAATTACACACAGAATTACACACAGAACTACACACAGAATTACACCCAGAGTTACACCCAGAATTACACACAGTTACACACAGAACTACACCCAGAATTACACCCAGAATTACACACAGAATTACACACAGAACTACACACAGAATTACACCCAGAGTTACACCCAGAATTACACACAGAATTACACACAGAACTACACACAGAACTACACCCAGAATTACACACAGAATTACACACAGAATTCCACACAGACTTCCACACAGAGTTACACACAGGATTCCACACAGAACTCCACACAGAACTACACACAGAATTACACACAGAACTACGCATAGAACTACACACAGTATTCCACACAGAATTACACCTAGAATTACACACAGACTTCCACACAGAGTTACACACAGAATTCCACACAGAATTCCACACAGAACTACACATAGAACTACACACAGTATTCCACACAGAATTACACCTAGAATTACACCCAGAATTACACCCAGAGTTACACACAGAACTACACACAGAATTACACACAGAATTACACACAGAACTACACACAGAATCACACACAGAATCACTGGGTTGGAAGAGACCTTTAGATCATCGACCTCCAAATTCCAACCCACGCCCTGACACACCAGAGAAGAAGAGAGGGAAAACCAGATTGGAATTTCCACGGGGAAAACTCCTCCTCAGTCTTTGGGGCTGTGTGTTCACAGCTCTTTCAGCCAAAAATTGTCATGCAAGACAATTTTTGAGGAGACCTCAAAGCTCATCTCATCCCACCCCTGCCATGGGCAGGGACACCTCCCACTGTCCCAGGCTGCTCCCAGCCCCAGTGTCCAGCCTGGCCTTGGGCACTGCCAGGGATCCAGGGGCAGCCACAGCTGCTCTGGGAATTCCATCCCAGCCCCTCCTCACCCTCCCAGGGAACAATTCCTGCCCAAGATCCCATCCAGCCCTGCCCTCTGGCACTGGGAACCATCCCTCCTCATCACTGCAGCTCCTGAGGGGATGCAGACTCCTCCAAAACCACCAAGGGATTCTTTTCTGGCCACAGGACCAGTTTGAAGGAGGTTTGAAATCAGAGAAGCCCCAAAAGGAGCTGGCCCAAATCAGTTGCCTCAATTCTTTCCCGCTTATTTCATTTTGCAGGTGAAGCTGGGAGTTTGAAACATCTCATTTTCATATAAATCAAAGGAATCAAAGAGTTTCCTCCCCCCTTTACCTCCCCTTGCTTTCCCCCCTATTTTTTAGTAAAATCTTTTCTATTTTCTTCAGCTTTAAGAGCATCCTCCTGTAGCTCCTTTAAGACAATTAAAGACAATTTCCTTTATTGGAAAAAACAACAAAACAAAACACAACCAAAAAAACCCCAAATGCTGGATGATCTGCATGCAGATAAAACTGATACCAGCCAGGAAGGGAAATTTCCCAAGTCTGAGATGAAGCCTTTGATCTCCCATCAGAAAGCCCATCTGGAAAATATTCTTTTGTTGTCCTTTAAGGAGATGAGTTTTACATTTTGTTTGTTCCATCTGTTTACAAGGCAGGATTTATACAAAACTCCCTGGTGAAGTTGCAGATTGAAGTTAGATTTTTTTTTTCTTCTGCTGAGTAACAAGTTCCAATTCAGATATTATTAATATTTAACGTTTTAAAATAATTTTTTTTTCGGGCAGCCTTCCTTCCAAATGAAACCAGTTGCCTCGTGTTGGTAAAAAAAGCAACATCCAAGGGCATGAAATGGGCTTCAGGAGGAGCAGGGAGAGCACCAAAGCTGTGGTGTTGTGCCCTGCAGCATCACCTGGCTGTCCCTTCATGGCCAGGGTTTATTGAAGGTGACAGGGAGGGACAGGAGGGAATTCAATCTCCAGGGGGGGCATGGAAATAAAGAGTGAGCCCTGGGCTGGGGTGAGTTCAGTCATTCATTGCTCCCCCATGCCAGCAGGCAAGTGAGAATCCCAGGATGAGAATTCCAGCGCAGGATCCCAGCGCAGGGATGGGAACGGCCTCATCCCGTCCTCCTGCCCAGGGAGCCCCGGCTGTGCTCTGCCAGCTCCCTCTGGCACCTCCTCTTCAAGGGCTCTGCTCAGCTGCATCCCAGAATCCCGGAATCCTGGAATCATGGATGCCAGAATCCCAAAATCCTGAAATCCCGGAATGATGGATACCAGAATTCCAGAAACTTGGAATCCTGGAATTCCTGAATCCCAGAATTCCAGAATCCCGGAATCCTGGAATTCCGGAATACCAAAATTCCTGAATCCCAGAATTCCAGAAAACTGGAATCTCAGAATCCTGGAATCCCAGAATTCCAGAATCATGGAATCCCCAAAACCCCAAATCCTGGGATCATGGATCCCAGAATTACAGAAACCCAGAATCCTGGAATTCTGGAATCCCAAAAGTCCTGAATCCCAGAATTCTAGAAAACTGGAATCCCAGAATCCTGGAATCCCAGAATTCTGGAATCCCAGAATTCCAGAATCCCAGAATTCCTGAATCCCAGAATTCCAGAATCCTGGAATCCCAGAATCCCCAAATCCTGGAATCATGGAATCCCAGAAATCCAGAATCCCGGAATCCCAGAATTCCAGAATCCCAGAATTCCAGAACCCCGGAATCCTAGAACCCCAGAATCCCAGAATCCCAGAACTCTGGATTTCCAGAACCCCAGAATCCCAGAATCCCATAATTCCAGAATCCTGGAATCCCTGAATCCCAGAATTCCAGAATGCCATAATCCCAGCATCCCAGAATTCCATAATTCCAGAATCCTGGAGTCATGGGATCCCAGAATTCCAGAATCCCAGAATCCCATGGACAGCAGTAAGAAGACGCATGAAAACGCGAAGGAAGCAAGCTCTTCTCCCAGGTTTCCCAGGCACCAGGAGTGGATTTAAATCCAATCCCTTTCTTGCAGGTGCTGCTGCAAGGAGCCCCCAGGGTGGGCGAGGGACCACAGGGGATCACCGGTGCCACCTCTGGGTCACCCCGGAGCTCAGGGATTGTGGATATTCTGGAATATGCCCAGGGAGGAGACCCCCCCAGGCTCTCTGGGCTCTGCTCAGGGCTGGGCACTGCCCAGGGCAGAATTTCAGGGGAATTGCTGGGCTCAGGCCCTGCCCGGGGCTCTGGGGCCATTGCTGGGCCTGGGGCAGAGCCTGGGCCTGCTCTGCCCTCCCTGAGACAGGGACAGACAGGGACAGACAGGGACAGACAGGGACAGACAGAGGGACACAGGGACAGACAGGGACACACAGGGACACACAGGGATAGACAGGGGGACACAGGGACAGACAGGGACAGACAGAGGGACACAGGGACAGACAGGGACAGACAGGGACAGACAGGGACACCCAGGGACAGACAGGGGGACACAGGGACAGACAGGGACAGACAGGGGGACACAGGGATAGACAGGGGGACACAGGGACAGACAGGGGGACACAGGGATAGACAGGGACAGACAGGGACAGACAGGGACAGACAGGGGGACACAGGGACAGACAGGGACAGACAGGGACAGACAGGGACAGACAGGGGGACACAGGGGGACACAGGGACAGACAGGGACACCCAGGGCTGAGGGCCCCTCTCAGCTGGGGCTCCTCTCCAGGCTGAGCAGCCCCAGCTCCCTCAGCCTCTCCTGGGCACGGAGATGCTCCAGGCCCTTGCTCAGCTCCAGGAGCTCCTGTCCCTGCTGTGCTGAGGAGCCAGGGCTGGACACAGCAGCCCAGAGGTGCCCCCAGGGCTGGGCAGAGGGGCAGGATCACCCCTGACCTGCTGGGAATGCTCATCCCCACGCCCCCCCAGAAGGAAAAAACCATCGGTGCACAAAGCCACATCTGGACTAAAAATCAAATCATGAACCAAAACCTCTGCGAGGACATCCTGGAATTACCTGACCTGCCTCATCCATTTCCTGTTATCTTGACCTCTGGGGTCCTTAAAGCAATGCCAGCAGCCCCAGAGACCTCCTTTATTAATCTCCCCATCCCATTAAGTCTTTCTTTAAGTGAAGGCTCGACCAAGGAATCAATTTTTCTCTCTTGCTACCTGCATTCCCAACCCCTGAATTCGCTCTTAGAGATTCCCCTTTTTGCCATCAGACTGGTTAAGGAGCTGCATTTTTATTGAGGGATGGTTAATCCAGTGAATTATAGATGTACACACATGGAAGCGGGTTGTGCTGATAACCCCAGGCATCACCCTCTCAGGTTTTGTTGGTTTTTTTTTTTTTTTAATAAGAAGTGGAGAAAAGGATCTCCCTTTCCATAAAAAAAAAAAATAAATTGCATTTTTATGGCCCAGTTTCAGTACCAAGAGGCAGACCCAAGCTCCCAGTAAAGTCAAGGTTTGCATTTCCAGCTGCTGGATCAAGGGCCTCAAGCAATCGTTTATTTTGGGGAATATCTGCTTTCCTTCGGTTTTCAGGTTGCCCAAAATTAAACTGGAACGGGTTGGAATCGAACACATTTGAAAAAAAAAAAAAAGGGAACAAAGTCTTTCCTGCTTCCCAAATAAAGAGGGCTCAGGAGTCGGTAGCTTGGCATGGGAAACCGAAGGGGTTGAAGTGAAATCTGGTGAAAATCTGCTGCGAATAAACGGGAGTTGCTTCCCAGCTTGGAACATCTGCGAAGAGATTTCCAGGGAGAGCTACTCCAAGGAAATAACCTCAAAGAGTTTTGGCTTTTCCAGCTGAAGAGGATCCCCCCAAACCATCCAAAAGCAGCTCAAAAAACACCACCAAACCAGGGAAGCTGGTGCCCGGCGCTTCTCCTACCAGCGATTACTTCCCATTTCTGCTTTTTTTCTTTTTTTTATGGTGTGAGAAAAGGCGTTTCCAACACGAAAACAGCTCCTAATTGCGCCCGGCCCCTGCAGGGCCGGGATTATGGTGCAATAATTCACACCTCCCCGCCGCGCAGTCACCAACCAGCTCTCCCGTCCCCTTCCCGGCCGCCTCACACCCCATTAAGCACCCGACTCCTGAACCGTCTCTCGTGCCCCGTCTTGTTTTATTGCCCCGAAATCGCCGCGGTTCTCCGGGCCGCGCGCGGCAGCTGTAATTAACAGCCGTAATTAACCCGCGCCGATGTTGCGCAAGCCTGGAACGGTTTAAACCAAAGGCGCTCTGGGGAGCGGGGGGAGAAAAGAAGGGACGGGGTGTCCCCCCCCCCTTGGCGGGGTGCTGGTGCTGGTTACACGCGTTCCCGGCTGCTTTCCCAGCTGTGTTCCCAGCTGCCTTCCCAGATGTGCTGCCAGATGTTCGCCGGGCCAGCTGTGCCCGCGGGGGGCGCAGTTGCGCGGTGTGGCCGCTGGGTGGCGCTGGCGCTCCGGGCAGCGCCGGCCCCGCGACCCCCCCCGAACCCCCCCGAACCCTCCTGGACCCCCCTGAAACCCCCAAAACCCCCCTGAAACCCCCCTGAAACCTCTCTGAACCCTCCTGAAACCTCTCTGAACCCCCCTGAAACCCCCAAACCCCCCCCCAAAACCCCCCTGAAACCTCTCTGAACCCTCCTGAAACCCCCCAAACCCCCCTGAAACCTCTCTGAACCCCCCTGAAACCCCCCAAGTTCCCCGAGCTGCGGATTCCCTCAGCCCTCACAGCGCTCTGGGAACTCACTTGTTCCCAACTGGGAATTGCCTAAAAACGCGTCCCTGCGGCTCAGGGGTGTCCAAGAGGGGGATGAACAGAAGGACGGGGTGGGATGGGGTGATGGAATTGTCCTGAGTTGGAATAAACCCACAGGGATCATCCTGTCCCTGCCCAGAGCCCCCAGCAATCCCAGCCTGGGCATCCCTGGCAGCGCTGCCCAAAGGCTCCTGGAGCTCTGGCAGCCTCGGGGCCGTGCCCATTCCCTGGGGAGCCTGGGCAGTGCCCAGCACCCTCTGGGGGAAGCACCTTGCCCTCAAATCCAACCCCAATCCCTCCTGGCACAGCTCCAGCTGCTCCCTGGGTGCTGCCCCTGCTCTAAACTGATTCTAAACCTGAAGGGGAAAGGAGCAGGAGCTTTGAGGGTCAAAGTGCTTCTCTCTCTGGTGTTTTCTGAAGGTGACAAGGTGAAGAAAATCCAATCAATCCACACAGAAACCCTTCAGTGTCCTTCCAAAGCAAGGTGCCAAAAGTGACAGCTCTGGAGAAGCAGGCAGAGGGCTGGGAATGCTCAGGGATCAGCCAGAAATGCTCTGGACACAGATTCTGCAGCAGAGTGCTCCAGGCAGGGGCTGCCCCGAGAAGGGATTCACCTGTGCTACCTGCCAGTGACACCTGAGGTGCCAAGTCCTGGACACATCCCTGCCCCTTCTCCTGGAGCTTCTCCTGTGTGGAACCTTGCCCTCCAATCCAACCCCAATCCCTCCTGGCCCAGCTGCAGCCTCTCCCTGGATGCTGTCCCTGTGCCAGGAGCAGAGAGCAGAGCTGCCCCTCTGCAGTCTCCCCTCAGTTCTCCTTTCCTCCAGCTGGACAAAAAGGAATTCCCTCAGCCTCTCCTTGGATGGCCCCACGCCCAGGTGGATCTGCCAGGACCCTTTTGCCCAGCAGGACCTGCCCGGGGAAGGAGGATGAACAAAGCCCTGGCAGGAACGGAGCCGTGCTCGCCGTCACCCCGAGCAGCAGCGCTTGGCTCCAAAGTCGTTTCCGAGAGCCAAGGACAGGAGGCGGAGCAGTAACCTGATCCTCTGAATGGTGCTCAGGGCAGGGGGATGGAGAGAGACGAGATTTGAGGTCCCTTCCAACCCAAACCGTTCTCGGATCTTCCCTCACACATCACAAGAGGCGATGCACAAAGCACAAAGGATGCAGGTTACTCTAAACACGAATAATCTGTTGCTCGCTGCCTTTTGTGGCCTGGCAATACACTCACACTGTTTTGATATCCAGTCTAATTTCCATTTGAAATTAGGCTGGATAAAATAGGCAAGGAAAAAATAAAGGCATTTGAATCACTAAATAGGTATACTGAAAAGAAAAAAAAAAATCACAATAAAATTACTGTATGAAAGCAGTGGGCAATAAAAAGCAAGCAAAAACTGCCAGTGGGGTTTCATATACTAATTATAACTGGATTTCAAATAGCTGTTACAAATAAAAATTGGCTTTTAAAGCAAGCAAAAAAAAAAAAAAAGAGTTTGTAACTTCACCCAATATTTTCAGTAAATGGTGCAGTATGGGTCAGAGAGGGCAAGGCCTTTTGTCAAAAGCACAGCTCAGCTCCTGAGCTCCCACAGAACCTCCTCTTGTCCAGAAAATGGCCCCAAAGCACAGAAGATGTAGAAATCACTGGGACATAGAAAGTCTAGGGATGGTAATTCCACGTGATCCTTTTTTTTTTTTTTTTGGAGGGGGCACAGTGCAAGGCACACCTGTGCCTCTCATGGAATCCCAGAATCCCAAACTGGTTTGGGTTTGGAGGGACCTCAAAGCCCACCCAGTGCCTCCAACCCCCTGCACAAGCTTTACCCTCATTTTAATGACCAAAAATGAATCCACAGTCCCAACCACTCCCTTCTTCCCCATAGAAAAAAAAAAAAAATCATAAATCCCCAGACTGGTTTGGGTTGAGAGGGACCTCAAATCCCACCCAGTGCCACCCCTCTGCCATGGCAGGGACACCTCCCACTGTCCCAGGCTGCTCCCAGCCCCAGTGTCCAGCCTGGCCTTGGGCACTGCCAGGGATCCAGGGGCAGCCACAGCTGCTCTGGGCACCCTGTGCCAGGGCCTGCCCACCCTAAAAAGGAAGAATTTCTTCCCCACATCTCACCTAAATTTCCCCCATTTCAGTGGGAAGCCATTCCCTGGGTGCTGTCCCTCTGTCCCTTGTCCCCAGTCCCTCTGCAGCTCTCCTGGAGCCCCTTCAGGCCCTGCCAGGGGCTCTGAGCTCTCCCTGGCCTGGGACACTGCCAGGGATGGGGAATCCACAACTTCTCTTGGAAGAATAAAAGATCTCTCCAAAAACGGTGCCATCCTGTCAGTGCTGTCCTGTCTTCCTCTCACTTCCTTCATCCTCCTCTCATTCCCACCTTAATCTTCCTCTCATTCTCTTCATCCCCCTCTCACTCCCTTCATCCCCCCTCACTCCCACCTTCCTCCTCTCATCCCCACCTTCAATCAGAATCAGCAATTCTCGGGTGGGTGATTCACAAACCCCGGGTCAGATTTTCCCTTGAGGTCACAGCAAAAACCCCCGTCCCGAGTTCAATACAACAAACAAGGAAGGTCCCCCGGCAGATTTGTGCGTTCTGAGCAGAAAACGCCGCGTGAAAAGCTCCAAACGCACAGCGGGTGAGAGATCCCGGAGCAGCCGGGGAGCTGCCAGGGAAATGCGGCTGCGGCTGAGCCCCTGGGGCGCAGGGAGAGCTCGGTGTGTCACCGCAGGTCACACTCTGCTGCTGCTGCTGCTGCTGCTGCCGCTCCCAGCCAAGCGGCGCTGCCAGCCCGGGATGAGCCAGCGCTCCGGGAAGCTGCAGGAAGCGGCGGCAGGATGTGAGTCAGGCCGGGCAGAGAGGGGAGGGACGGCGGGGAGCAGGTACAGCTCGGGATGGGCCAGAGTGCCGCCTTCAGCCCCCTCCCACTGCCGCCGTCATCCTCCTCTCATTCCCTTCATCCTCCTCTCACCTTCATCCCCCTCTCACTGCCACCTTCATTCCCTTCCATTCTCTTCATCCTCCTCTCATTCCCACCTTAATCTTCCTCTCATTCCCTTCATCCTCCTCACTCCCACCTTCCTCCTCTCATCC
>JAJNNQ010000006.1:61390000-61462500 GCA_027886175.1 Phylloscopus collybita | reverse complement strand
ATCATCGATCCAGCTCCTGGCCCTGCCCAGAGCCCCCAGCAATCCCAGCCTGGACATCCCTGGCAGCGCTGCCCAAAGGCTCCTGGAGCTCTGGCAGCCTCGGGGCCGTGCCCATTCCCTGGGGAGCCTGGGCAGTGCCCAGCACCCTCTGGGGGAAGCACCTGGCCCTAAAATCCAACCCCAATCCCTCCTGGCACAGCTCCAGCCGCTCCCTGGGTGCTGTCCCTGTGCCAGGAGCAGAGATCAGAGCTGTCCCTTGGCACTGCAATCCCAGTGAAGTTCAACCTCAGCCCCCTCTGCTGCAGCTGGACAATCCAAGTTCTCTCAACCTCTCCTCATGTGGCCCCTCCAGAACCTTCACAATCCTCATGTCCCTCCTTTGGACACTCCAAGAGATTTAAAACCTTCTTCCATTGTGGTGCCAAAGCTGCACCTTCCTCTCTTGGGCAAAGTTTCCACACTCAGGGGCTGGACCCAACCCTGCTGCTCCTCTGAGGATGTTCTGACCCCCTGGACCTTAAAACTCATCTCATCCCCCTCTGCCATGGGCAGGGACACCTCCCACTGTCCCAGGCTGCTCCCAGCCCCAGTGTCCAACCTGGCCTTGGGCACTGCCAGGGATCCAGGGGCAGCCACGAGTTCCTGTCACAGTGAAACATTTCCAGCTCTGTGTCTCCATTTGGAGACAAATCTGAGGCTGAAAGCCCCTTGGATGTGCTATTCCCACTGGAAAATCAATGCAGGAAAGGAAAGGAAAGGAAAGGAAAGGAAAGGAAAGGAAAGGAAAGGAAAGGAAAGGAAAGGAAAGGAAAGGAAAGGAAAGGAAAGGAAAGGAAAGGAAAGGAAAGGAAAGGAAAGGAAAGGAAAGGAAAGGAAAGGAGGTTCTGCAGTTCACTGGGTGATAAAGGAGTGAACACAACGTGGCCTCAGGTGTCTCACAGGTTGCTCCTGATGATGTGAACTAATTACTCCACATCCAAGCCCTTTAGGCCCAGAGACAAACAAAAAGTCCTCATCCATCTCTTTTTTTCCACTTTCCCTGCTCCCTCCTCTATTTCCAGCATGAAAGCAGTGGGAAGAACAATTTGCTCTCTGGAGCTTACAGCCATTTTATCCCCCACCAAACACTGACCTTGATGTGAACTAATTAGGATGGCAATAGATTATTAGTACGAGTGGGTAAGGTGAAGTTTTGTCAGTACAAAAGAGGCCTTTGAAGATAACAGCCATTTCCACTTTTCATGATGCCATCCCAAGTGCTCAGAAGAAAGCACAGAAACTAATAAAGGAGGATTCATCCAGGGGCACCGAGGCACCCCCCCAAACCCTTATTCAGGATGGCAAACGAAAATGGGCTTGGACTCTTTCAAATCCCATCACAGATCAGGATTAAAAAAACAACTTTTGGTAACGAGCAGATCTCTGATGATCTAAAGACACCCTGGCTCATTTGACTGAGGAGGTAAGTGACATATCAAATGCAACCTTCAGGCTGGAACAGCTGAGGTCACCTTGAGAGAAACGCTGCTGGATGGAACCTCTCTCCAGAGTGCAGCTTTGATTTGCAAGGGGAGGTGAGGTCTTCTCCACGTGTTTGTACAGACAGCTTGGCTCAGAGCCATGCACAGATTGTGTTGTGGAAGGTGACTGAGGAGCTGTTGCTCCTTTTGGTCCTAAACTAAACCAGACTTGTTGAAAACTCTCCCGAGGGATCTGCTCCCCGAAAGTCTCAGCCTGACCTGAGGAGATCGGCACGAGCCGGATGGAAAATGAGCCGAGCCCAGAGCAGGTGCTGAAAGCTCCAGCTCAGTGCCTTGTCAGGGGCACTCAGGCCAGAAATCCATTTTGTCTTGGGTTATGGAACCAGAAATGTCTATTCCATTCCTTCTGCTGAAAGCAGCTGGGGAGATGTTTTTTCTTTATCTCTTGTAACTCTGGGGGGAGGGGTGCAGATGCCTTCTGATAAGGGGCCAGCTGTTCAAACCAGGTGGGGCAGGGTTTGTTATCTCTGTCACCACCCCTCCTCCCTCCAGGGGATCTCTGCTGCTGATGGGCCATGAAGGCTCACCAAGGACAGGACACATTCCATCATCCCAGTGGGAGATGCTCCACCCAGTGGGGGGAGCCAACCATTCCTACCTGGATAAAAACTGAGACTCAGGAACACCAGGGATCTGGTTCCACTGGATTCCTGGAGGAAGACTGGACCCTTCTCACCATCCCTGGACCCTTCTCACCATCCCTGGACCCTTCTCACCATCTCTGGACCCTTGTTCTACAGGATCATCTCTGCCCCAACAGAACCACCTCTGCCACTCCAGCAGGACTCACTGTGGGCTGCTCCAAACCCCCTGACCAACAGGGTGTCAGGTTGTAGCTCTGACTCTGTCAGGGTTTTCCAGGATTGTTGTTTGTTTGTTTTACTACTACATTTGTCAATATTCCCAGTAAAGAACTGTTATTCCCATTCCCAAATCTTTGCCTGAAAGCCCTGAATTGCAAAATTATAATTTGGAGGGGGTGAGGGGTTTACATTCTCCGTTCCAAGGGAAACTCCAGCTTTCCCTGGCAGACACCTGTCTTTAAAAACCAAGACACATTTCAAACTCCACTGAAGAAACACTTTGCTTCCTCTCCAAAACCCCTTGGCACTTGGAGAGCGGCTGAGGAAAACAGCAGCCCCTTCCACCCAGCCCATGGCCACGGGAGGTGGCAGCAGGAGCAGAGGGCACAGCCAAGGGGAGAAGGACTGGAGGAAGGCAAGGACTCATCTCCAGGTTCAACCTTTGGCAACAGCTGAGGGCTCAGGGTTCAAGACGCGCTCTTGGTCCAGCTCAGCTGGAACATCACCTCTGCTGGACACATGGAAATGTCCTTGCAAGTTTTATGGAATCCTGGAATGTCCTGAGTGGGAATAAACCCACAAGGATGATCCACCCCAGAGCCCCCAGCAATCCCAGCCTGGGCATCCCTGGCAGCGCTGCCCAAAGGCTCCTGGAGCTCTGGCAGCCTCGGGGCTGTGCCCATTCCCTGGGGAGCCTGGGACACCTCCAGGGCTGGGCACTGCAAAGCTCCCTGGGCAGCCCCTGCCAAGGCCTGAGCACCCTTTCCATGGGGAAATTCCTGCTGCTGGCCCAGCTGAGCCTCCCCTGGCCCAGCCTGAGGCCGTTCCCTCTCCTCCTGTCCCTGTGCCCTGGGAGCAGAGCCCAACCCCCCCGGCTGTCCCCTCCTGGCAGGAGCTGTGCAGAGCCACCAGGGCCCCCCTGAGCCTCCTTTGCTCCAGGCTCAGCCCCTTCCCAGCTCCCTCAGCCCCTCCTGGGGCTCCAGCCCCTTCCCCAGCTCCCTGCCCTGCCCTGGACACGCTGCAGCCCCTCCAGGGCTCTCCTGCAGGAGCCACAACTGGACACAGCCCTGGAGCACAGAGGGACAATCCCTGCCCTGCCTCCCTAAATTTTGTGTCCTTCCACCCCTCTCAGGGAGGTGTGAGCAGGGAGGGTGGAGTGAGGAATCACAGCCTGGAAGGAAAGTTGTAATCCCGTAGAGAACAGAAGTGTCAACACATGTCAGATGTTGCAAAATGTCCCGGTGTGGAAGAAATACAGTAATTCCCAGTCTGCACCAACAAAGTGCTGTTGTTCTGCCAGGCTGAGGAAGATTTCTTGGATGGAATGGGAAATTCTGGAGGTTTCATACAAAGAGGAGTTTCACTTTCTGTATTAAACAACTTCCAAATTGACCTTTAGATACCAAAACCTGACCTTTAGCTCCCAAAACCTCCTGGATTTGAAAAGTCCAGCTTGCTAAAAATCTCTTTTCAAACACGACCCGAAATATCCTGCGAAATTCTTGTTCTCCCTTAGCCACCCTGAACCTCTGAGACATCAGAAAGTTTTTTAGGAACTCAGCTGAGCACATCTGAGCTGCCCCCAAGGTGCTGAGCAGAGCATTTTTTGGGCAGCTGTGGAAAAGAGAGTCCCAAGTCATCACTACGAGGAAAAAGAACTTTTTCCCATTTCAGAAACCATCTCGAAGCTAAACATGATCTTGACATGTAAGGAAATATTCTTTAAATAGGGCTAAGGGCAAATTTTGTTTATATTTCGTGTAAAAATCCAGCGCAGTGGCAAAAAACCCAAGGTGACTGTTGATTATATTGGCAATTCAATCAGGAGGGGAAAAAAAAGCCACTTCAAAAATTGAATTATTAAAATGGAATTAATTATAGAATTATGAAAACTTCAAAAATTGAATTATTAAACCCGAATTAATTATCAAATTATTAAAACTTCAGAAGTTGAATTATTAAAATGGAATTATTGAATTATGAAAACGTCAAAAATTGAACTATTATCGAATTTAAATATTTTTTTAATATCTGCAATTCCACAATTTAAAAGAAAAAAAAACTCAAAAAAAATCAAAAAACCCCAAACCAAAAGCCCCAAAAACCCAAAAAAAACCCAAACCCAAAAACCCAAAAAAAACCCCAAAAAACCCCCCACAAAAACCCACCCAAAACAAAAAACCAAACAACAACAACAACAACAAAAAACAACACACCAAAAAAAACCACCCAGCAACATTTGGAAACAATTAGTCCAAATTCATCCAGAATTATACATTTGCTGGTGTTGTTTTGCAGTGGTTGATATTTTGAGGCCGCCAGAGAAAAAACACAAAACAACGCAAAAAAATAAAAAATTAAAAAAAAAAGTCCTCCTTGTTTATTTGTGCAGCTCTTTCATCTGCTCCAATTAAGATGCTGCATTACTCATTTTTTCCCCCACCGCCGCCGCCATCCCAAAAAAAAACGATTTTGGGAGCTGCCCTGGCACCTCCTGCCAGGGAATTCAATAAGAGAGGGTCCATCCCCCCTGTGCTCCAGCAGCTCCTCCTCATCCTCACCCTCTCTCGGAGCCACCCTGAGCTTCCAGATCAGCCCAGCAGGAGCCACAGGGAGGCAAAGCCAGACAATTACCCAGGGAAATGTTGGAAGGATTCGGGGCCCCGGGGCAGAAATGCTGTTTGTGGAGGCTGAGGGGGCCGTTCCTGCTCCCCAGCAGCCCAGCTCTGGACTGGGAGCTGGGGTTTGGAGGAGATAACATCGAAAACATGGAGCTCCTGTCTGCCTTTCTCTCCTGGGGGCCTTTCCCTGGGTGCTCAGACAAAGGCGTGCAGCAGGAGCTTTGCCATCTGCCTTTCTGCTCGCTCCTGGCAGAGTTCATCCTTCCTTTTCCTCTCCCAGGCCAGTGAGGAGAGCAAAGAGTCTCTGTGCTCTGCTCTGATCCTGACCCTGCTCCATCTCGCTGTGGGGCAGGGGTGCCTCGCTCTCCTCTTCCCCTCCTGACTTTGCTGCTTCAGAAGAAGTTTTGGGGCAAAGAATGGAGGCAGCAGCAAGAATGCCACAGGCAGAGAGTCCCAGAGTCACTGAGGTTGGGAAAGATCTCCAAAATCATCGAGTCCCAGCTGTGCCCCGTGCCCACCTTGTCCCCAGCCCAGAGCACTGAGTGCCACCTCCAGGGGACACCTCCAGGGCTGGGCACTGCAAAGCTCCCTGGGCAGCCCCTGCCAAGGCCTGAGCACCCTTTCCATGGGGAAATTCCTGCTGCTGGCCCAGCTGAGCCTCCCCTGGCCCAGCCTGAGGCCGTTCCCTCTCCTCCTGTCCCTGTGCCCTGGGAGCAGAGCCCGACCCCCCCGGCTGTCCCCTCCTGGCAGGAGCTGTGCAGAGCCACCAGGGCCCCCCTGAGCCTCCTTTGCTCCAGGCTCAGCCCCTTCCCCAGCTCCCTCAGCCCCTCCTGGGGCTCCAGCCCCTTCCCCAGCTTTCCTACAAGAACAGATTCAATGGGAAAACCTGCCCAGGTGTGCAGCCCCTGCCTCCCTCTGCCAGCAGCTCAGCACCAGGAATGACAAAACAGAAAGGGCAGGAGAAGGTTCCCAACCACTCCAGCTCCCCCAGGGAGCACCTCTGAGACATCTGGGCTGCAGAACTGGAGGACAAAGAGTGGCTGAAGGGTGGTCATGAAGGCAAGGATGCACAACCAAGGCAAATATCTGATATTGAATCGAAACCTGCACAGTCTGGAGTCTCCCCTTGTCCTGTCACTCCATGATCTCTGTCCATCCCTCCCCTCAGGCCTGTAAATACATTTTCCCCACAGAGCAAAGCCGGAGATGCTCCATCCCAGCGTGCCTCCTGAGGACACAGCGTTCCCTCAGCCCTCCCTTGATTTTTATTTTATATATTTTTTTTTTTTCCCTTTCTTTCCAACACGGAAAACAAGCGGGATGACAGCCTCTGGTGGAGATGAGTACAACAAGGCCCTCATTGTCTCAGCCAGGTGTGAGATTGGGGTTGACTCAGCGCCAGCAGCCCCGGTATCAGCGCCAGCTCCCAGAGCTGCAAACACCCTCCAAGGCTCCCCTAATCCCACTGCAGCCAGCCAGAGACTCGACAATTTAAGGCTTAGGACGCACACACACACAACATAAATCAGAGGGGGAGGGACCAGCCAAGCGTCAGCTCCTTGGGCAGATGCCTGCAGACCGTCTGTGCTCACCAGGCCTGGCCTCTCTCGCTCATTGGAAACATTTAGGATGGATTTTTTGGTTTGTTTTGGTTTTTTTTTCTTGCTTTCTCTTCTCTAAAAAGATGAGAGGCTGGGTGGAGCAGCCAGCTCAGACACATTTCCATTTGCCCTATCTTGCCCCAACAGCCCTCCTGTGCTCGCCTCTCTGGAGGCAGCTCGGCTCGTTAAAGTCTCTTCACGGGGAGGGCAGGAGGGAAGGAATTACAGAATTACATCTTGGGGAAATGTTTCATGGACAAACACAGAAATCACATGGACCTGCCCTCGGTAGGCACCACCCTCCTGAAACAAAACCCTGCCCTGCCACGGCAGTTTGGGAGCTTCTGAACATGATCAAACAAGCACAGGAATTAGCACAGCTGTTTGTCTTTCTTTTCTTTTCTTTTCTTTTCTTTTCTTTTCTTTTCTTTTCTTTTCTTTTCTTTTCTTTTCTTTTCTTTTCTCTCTTTCTCTCTTTCTCTCTTTCTCTCTTTCTCTCTTTCTCTCTTTCTCTCTTTCTCTCTTTCTCTCTTTCTCTCTTTCTCTCTTTCTCTCTTTCTCTCTTTCTCTCTCTCTCTCTCTCTCTCTCTCTTTCTCTCCCTCCGTGTCTCCTGCAGGTGCTAGGCTGTTCCTGGCCCCATCCACCTGCAGCTCCTGCTGCCCAAGGCAGGGGGAGGTGGATGCTGGAGCCCACCCCGGACTCAAGAGCCTGGCACAAACACCCAGGGATGGGCTTTCCTCCCTTGGAATGTCTCCTTCCCTTTTCATGGAATTCCTGGGGCTGGCAAAGATTTCCAATGTCACTGAGTCCCAGCTGTGCCCCGTGCCCACCTTGTCCCCAGCCCAGAGCACTGAGTGCCACCTCCAGGGGACACCTCCAGGGCTGGGCACTGCAAAGCTCCCTGGGCAGCCCCTGCCAAGGCCTGAGCACCCTCTCCATGGGGAAATTCCTGCTGCTGGCCCAGCTGAGCCTCCCCTGGCCCAGCCTGAGGTCGTTCCCTCTGCTCCTGTCCCTGTGCCCTGGGAGCAGAGCCCGACCCCCCCGGCTGTCCCCTCCTGGCAGGAGCTGTGCAGAGCCACCAGGGCCCCCCTGAGCCTCCTTTGCTCCAGGCTCAGCCCCTTCCACAGCTCCCTCAGCCCCTCCTGGGGCTCCAGCCCCTTCCCCAGCTCCCTGCCCTGCCCTGGACACGCTGCAGCCCCTCCAGGGCTCTCCTGCAGGAGCCACAACTGGACACAGCCCTGGAGCACAGAGGGACAATCCCTGCCCTGCTCCTGCTGGACACACAATTCCTCACCCAGCCCAGGGGCCAGTGGCCTCTTGCCCCCCTGGGCACCCCTGGGCTCGTGTCCAGCCCCTGGCACCAGCACCCCCAGGGCTTTTCCTGCACTTCCCCACTTTTCAAGTGCACACAAGTGTTCACTTTATTGTCTGTGGCAGAGCAGCTCCTGTTTGCTGGTGGATTCCTTCCCCCAGCAGTGAATGAATTAATCCTGAATTCAAATTTGCCAAAGGTTTTGCATGGCAAATTGCTCATGTTTATGTAGCTCTCAAGGATATCAAAGGCCCTGTGCTCTGGAGCAGTTATTCACAGGTTGCAGAATGAGGAGCATTGTTTGGACGTGGGAATTGGAAAATGAAATCCACCTTTATGCAACCAGAGCTGAAACCACCAGCAGGGCACCCCTGGCTCAGCCAGCTGTAAGTCATCACCCCAATAAAATCAAGAGTTGCCTTTCACTCACTGTTGTCTTTCCTAGGGGCCAGAGGATGCAGAAATTTACAGGAATTTCCTTTTTTCCATGCAAAGGAATTTTGGTTTCATTGGTTTTTTGTTGGCATTGATCACCTGAATTTAATTCACAAGGGGCTGAGAGAGCCCAAATTGGCCAAGTGATATGTAAAACAATTGATAATTGTAATGAAACCTGCAAAAGGCCAAGAAGAAGTGGGATGGTTCAGCCTGGAGAGGAGAAGCTTTGGGCTGAGCTCAGGGTGGCCTTGCAGGGCCTGGAGGAGCCCCAGGAAAGATGGAGAGAGACAATTGACAAGGGCTGGAGGGACAGCACCCAGGGAATGGCTTCAAACTGAAAAATTACTGGTTTAGATGGGATGTTGGGCAGGAATTGTTCCCTGGCAGGGTGGGCAGGCCCTGGCACAGGGTGCCCAGAGCAGCTGTGGCTGCCCCTTGGACAGGGTTGGACACTGGGGCTGGGAGCAGCCTGGGACAGTGGGAGGTGTCCCTGGCACCCCAAACCATTCCACGGATGGACCTTGAGGTCTCTTCCAAATCCAAGCAATTCCTGACAGAGGATGCAAACTCCAGCAGTTTCCCCTTCCAGTTATTTCTATTTCCATCCCATTTTTGTGTACCTGACCAAAGACATTCCAAACATCTCTCTGGATAAATACCCCTGAAAGTTCCTGAAGCTGAGCACCAAACCCTGGCAGCTCCCAGAATCCCTGACACTGAACTGAGCATTTTACCCCACAAACCAAAGAAACCTCTGACACACACCTGGCAACCTCTTGCTGGAATTCAAACCCCACCTGTGAGCAAACCCATGATTATTCCAATGGCCCTTTGGAATGAAATCCTCGTGTTTCTCAACGCTTCCAAGAGCAGGATTGTACAAACAGGCTGGGAATGGTCAGATGGAGCCCATTTGATTATCTAAAGTGCACATTAGATAGTTCAGGTGATTCACTGATTGCCTCCTCCAGCACATCCCAGCCCAGTGCTCCTCCTTGCCTGTGAACAATCCCCGTTTGTTGGGGTCACAGCAGGCTGAGCACACAGGGGAAGCAGGGCCAGCAGTTTGCTAAGGGTGTTGTGTGTACTCAGCCACATAAAAGGAGCCCTGTGAGCGCTGGCACCACGTGGGCCTGTCAGGGAAGGATCCTGTTTGATGCAATGTCCTGGTAAAGGCCTGGCAGAAGAGCCTTTGAAAGGAGCCTCCCCCAAGCCATAAATCCCAGAATTAAAGTCAGAAAAGACTTCCAAGATCATGTGCCTGATGCCCACCCAGCCCAGAGCACTGAGGGCCACCTTCAGACCTTCCTTGGACACCTTCAAACCTCCCTGGGCAGCCCCTTTCCAAGGTCTGAGTGCTTTTTCCAGGAAGAAATTTTTCCTAATTATCCAACTAAACCTCCTCTGGCACGGCTTGAGGCTTTCTCCTCTCAGTCCCATCCCTGTTCCCTGGGAGCAGAGCCCGGCCCCCACCAGCAGCTCAAGTTTGGAGCTGTTCAGCTCAGAATTGGAGGGCAAAGAACACCTTCAAATTACAAAATCCAAGTGGCATCTTCTGGCACCTGGGCAGCGCCAGGTGGAGGAGAAGCTGTTCCCAGTGGGTGTTTGTTTTTAGGGTAAGGAGCCGGTATTTATTTATTTTTTTGTTTGTTTTATTTACCACAGAAGGTAATTTGAGCTCTGCTATCCAACCCTGGGAGTGTTCTGCCAAGAGGGGATTAGAGAGGAGAATGCTGTGGAAAGAAGCTGGGTTGGTCTGTAAAGAGCTCCGAGAGATTTGATTTACCGGGGTTTTGCAATCAGTGCTTTTCATCTTCCTCATGGCTGGGGCATGCAAAGGCCAAAGAAATTGCTTTGAGGGCCAGTGGGGAACGACCCCAAACACGAGAAAACCTCAAATGCTGAATGTTTGCCATCCAAACTTCAGAATCATGGAGTGGTTTGGACCAGAAGAGGCCTTCAAGATCATTTTGTTCCAACCCCTGCCGTGGGCAGGGACACCTTGCATCGTCCCACGTTGCTCCAACCTGGCCTTGGGTACTGCCAGGGATCCAGGGGCAGCCACAGCTGCTCTGGGAATTCTATTCCAGGGCTTCCCCACCCTGCCAGGGAACAATTCCTGCCCAATATCCACTTTACAGCTGCCCTTGGGGCAGGCAGAGATATTTACTTTGCACACCTCCAGGGTGAGATGAGATTAGCCCTGGGAAAGAGCAAGGAACCAGGCTGAGGTGTTTCTGTGGAAAAGGAAGAGCTGCAGGAGACAGAAATGCTCTCCCTGAGGTAGAGCTGAAAGATGTTACCGCAAAAATGAGGAGAAGAGCAAGCAGAGGCTCCACCTTGGAAAGGTGAGGGAGGAAGGAGTGAGGGCAGGGAATTCTCTGGGAGAATCCTGGCACAAAATCCCTGCCCTGGGTCAGAGATCAGCTCCACTTTCCCAAGCACATAACGGAGAAGGGCTGAGGGAGTGGAAGGGGATCAAACCAAACAAACAAACCAGAAGGAATGGCTGTGCAAGTCCCAAGCTGAGCTGGGGATACCTGTCCCTGCCTGCCAGCTCTGCTCTCAGGATCCATCACTTCTCCCCTGCTAAAAGACATGGAATTGATTAATGAAAATAAAACTGTGCCTGGGCATGAGCTGCCCAAGTTTACAGCTGCCTCAAGATTCAGGGAGAGGGTTTTCCAAAGGCAGGGAAAACCCTGGGGATTGGTTTCTTCGTGGTTTCAGTGCTTGGACACCTTCAAAGCTCCTCCTGAAAGACCTTTCTGCTCCCTGAGTTTTCCTAAATGCTCTGTCAAAAATCAAACTGTGGATGATTTGCCTATGAAACCATGGAATTAGTGTCAAAAGGCAGAACAAAATACAGATCCCTCAACTCCTCTGCTGGAAACCCAAGTTTTCCTTTCCTGTGATTTGGAGCTATCCTTGAGGATGTTCCCTGAGGCGGGAAAAACGGCGGGAGAAAAGGCAGAAAAGAGAAAAATCTCTGGAAGTGGAGGTGTTGCCTGGGGACTGAGAACACATTTGTTCCTTTATCTGCTGCTTTTTCAGCCCCAGGAGGTGCCAGGCATTCAGAATATGAAGATTGGTATCTCAAATACATCGACACTTGGAAATCTGGCGGATCAACCGCCATGACATAACTCTTTCCATGAGTTGATGGAAAAGCCAAACAATTTAAAGCCTTTTTTTTTTCTTTTTTTTTTTTTTTTTGGGTTGGTTTTGTTTTGTTTTCCAAGCTGGATGTGAAGCTCTTGAGCAAGGCTGAGGCCCTGGAGCTGGGAATGCTGCCGGGAACACGGGCAGGTGATGAGGAATTGGATCCGCACCTCGCTTTGCTCCGTGTGGGAGGGACAAATCTGTGGCTGAAGGGAAGGAATCCTGGAGGAGCCGGACAGATCCTGGTGCTGGAAAGGCAACAGAGGCTCCAGAACAGCTGGGATTTATCCAGGGAATTGCTGAGGAGCTGGAGGTCCACGTGGGAGCTGGGAGTTTGCAGGGAGAGGTTTTCTCTTGAGACGGAGATACAACAGAGGAAAGGGTTGGGACTCATGGAATCACGGAGTCGTGGAATCCTGGAATGGTTTGGGTTGGAAAAGACCTTAAAGATCATCCCCATTCCAACTCCCTGCCCTGGGCAGGGACACCTCCCACTGTCCCAGGCTGCTCCCAGCCCCAGTGTCCAGCCTGGCCTTGGGCACTGCCAGGGATCCAGGGGCAGCCACAGCTGCTCTGGGCACCCTGTGCCAGGGCCTGCCCACCCTGCCAGGGAACAATTCCTGATTCCCAAGCTCCCAGCCAGCCCTGCCCTGGGCACTGGGAAGCCATTCCCTGGGTGCTGTCCCTCTGTCCCTTGTCCCCAGTCCCTCTGCAGCTCTCCTGGAGCCCCTTCAGGCCCTGCCAGGGGCTCTGAGCTCTCCCTGGAGCTTCTCCTCTCCAGGTGAGCACCCCCAGCTCTCCCAGCCTGGCTCCAGAGCAAAGATCCCAAACGTTCTCCTGCCTGTCCTGGAGAATCAAAACTCCCTGGATGAAGCCAGTGGTGCAGAGAATTGATTGAATGGAAGCAAAGCTGGGCCTGGAGAGCATCTCCTGGGCCCTGCAGCCCAGCCACACCTCGTGCTCTGCACTTACAGAGCAAAATCCATCTCAAACTCCATCCTCATGTGTCTGAGAGCCTCTGGAAGACATCCAGGGATGCTCTGATCCTTAGGAACCATCTCTTCATTTCCAGCCTAACTTCAGTGACTGTTTAGGGGAGAACAACTTATTCTGGAGACAGCACCAAATGGTTCTGCTCTCCTCCTGCTGCTGAGCCTCTCTGCCCCGGTTAATGCCTGGAATTGTCCTTCCTCTCTTCCTTTCTTCTGGAAAACTGAACTGATCTGGCTCTGCCAAGCCCTCCTTTAAACCAAGGCCTCCATTGCTCTGTGTGTCCCACCTGTGTTGTCCTCTGATTGTTCTGCCTCAAGTTCCTCCCAGGGAAATCCCCCAGGAATAAAGGAGATTCCAAATTCCCGAGGCTGCTGCCATTCCTGGGTGTCACCAGCCCCGTGCTGTGTCACAGCTGACAAGGCAAAGGCTTGGCAGAGATGATCTGTGACGGTCACTGAGTTTTATCCCTGTCCAAATCAGCCTTTGGGGAGGATCCAAAGGGAATTACAGGCTTTGGAAAGCCAATGGGAGACGTGGCTCCATTCCCATTCCACAGGGGATGAAATGATTGAGGAAAAAAAAAAAATAATGATGTGGAGGGACCACAGAGAAAATGTGGAGACCCAAGAGGAAAATGGACAATATATTAATACATAATAATTCTCTAAGAACTGCAGTTATTTTGTTTATTATGCACATCTTGGTGGATCGTGGAATGGTTGGGGTTGGAAGGGACCTTAAAGATCATCCAGATCCAGGGCAGGGACACCTTCCATGAGCCCAGGGTGCTGGATCCACCCACGTCGGCTCCGGCTGCTGAGCAGCCACAATAAAATTTGGGATTTTTTTTTTTTAATAGGAACGGAGCTGTGGGCAGGAGAAACCCAGCGTGGTTTGCTCTGAAAATCAGGGAGAGAAGGGAGGGGAATGTGAGGGATCCTTCACCTGAGCTGACCTGGAATTGCTCCAGCCAGGGCAAGGAGCTGGGTGGTACTTCCAGTTTCTTTTTGCTTTGTAGGGCACATGATAATTTTTCGATTTTTAGCAGCAAAATCAGTAGGGTTTAGTATGGTTAGATTGGGATTTTGGGGAGAAAATCTTCCCTGTGAGGAAGGCACAGGTTGCCCACAGAATTTTGTGGCTGTTCCATCCCTGGCAGTGTCCAAGGCCAGCTTGGACTGGGCTTGGAGCAACCTGGGATAGTGGAAGGTGTTCCTGCCCATGGTTTGGGCTGAAACTAAATTATCTTTAAGGCCCTTTCCAACCCAAACCATTCCCTGATTCTATGATTCTCAAAAACACCCCAAACCCAGCAGATCTGCAACAATTCCACTAAGCCACAGACCTTCCATGATCCCAGGCTGCTCCAAGCCCTGTCCAGCCTGGCTTTGGACACTTCCAGGGATCCAGGGGCAGCCACAGAGATGATCTTGACAGCCCCTTCCAAGCCAAATCATTCTATAACTACAGAAAACAGGAGGTTTATATCTCTGTTTGGAGTAGGGAGGTGTGAAAAAGCAGGGATTTTTCCTCAGAGTGGATCTCCACGGGCCAGAGTTCCAGAGGAATTGCTCTGTGTGTGACATCCCAGCTCATGTGCTCACCAGTTTGGATGCAAACTGGTTGGTGACACCACAAATGGACATCAGGGTGAATCTGCAGCTTGATGGCACTCCAAGAGTGCTCCTGGAAAAAGGAAGTTACTGATGGAACTCTCCATCAGCATTATCTGCCCAGCAATATTTGCCAATCACATCCTGCACTCTCAGGAAAAAGATATTTCTCTCTATAAAAAAATTCCCTTTTTCTGATGGAGCCACTTGGAGCCCTGCCAGCTCCACTGGACCAGACTTGGTTGGCAAAATATTTTGGGAAAGTATCTTGGGTTATGGAGCCAAAAATGTGTATTCTATTTCATCTGCTGAAAGCGGTTGGAGAATTGTTCTTCTTCATCTCTTGTAACTCTGGGGGGAGGGGGGTGGTGCCTTCTGATAATGGGCCAGCTGTTCAAACCAGGTGGGGCAGGGTTTGTTATCTCTGTCACCACCCCTCCTCCCTCCAGGGGATCTCTGCTGCTGATGGGCCATGAAGGCTCACCAAGGACAGGACACATTCCATCATCCCAGTGGGAGATGCTCCACCCAGTGGGGGGAGCCAACCATTCCTACCTGGATAAAACTGAGACTCAGGAACACCAGGGATCTGGTTCCACTGGATTCCTGGAGGGAGACTGGACCCTTCTCACCATCCCTGGACCCTTCTCACCATCCCTGGGCCCTTCTCACCATCCCTGGACCCTTTTCTCTCAGGATCATCTCTGCCCCACCAGAACCACCTCTGCCACTCCAGGAGGACTCACTGTGGGCTGCTCCCAACCCCCTGACCAACAGGGTGTCAGGTTGGAGCTCTGACTCTGTCAGGGTTCTCCAAAATTGTTGTTTGTTTGTTTGCTGGTTTGGTTGGGTGGTTTTGTTTTTCTACTACATTTGTATTGTTAATATTCCCAGTAAAGAACTGTTATTCCTATTCCCAAATCTTTGCCTGAAAGCCCTGAATTGCAAAATTATAATTTGGAGGGGGTGAGGGGTTTTCATTCCCCATTCCAAGGGAACTCCAGCTTTCCCTGGCAGATACCTGTCTGTCCAAACCAAGACAGAAAGCATCCCCACTTCCACAAATTTCCTGTGGCCCTGGAGCTCTGGGTCCCCACCACGGGGTGGCTTCAGCTCCCTCTTTTCCCCACACAGGAGTTTTTGGTGGCTGCTGGTGTGGAAGGGAGCGGGAAGGAGGGAGATCTTTTCCTCCACCTCACCCACAGCAGGATCCTGGTGGAAATTCCCACTCCAGGAGATGGAGGGGGATCCATTAAAGGGGTCATGACCCAGATGTTGGTGGGGAAACCCTTTGGGGGTGGAGAGAACATCCAGGAGTGCTGGATCCCACCCAGGGCAGGAAGGAGCAGAGCCCACAGGAGAAGTGCCAAGCTCAGGCAGCACATTCGACATTCCAGGGGCTGGGGTTTTTTTTTGGGGATGCAGAGGTTTTTAATCCAGTAGGAAGGGGATGATCTGCTGGGAAATGCAGGGAGACACCAGAGTGTCCAAAGGGAATGGAAATAAATCAGTTTTTAACCTATGGCACAACAGGAAGAGCTGAGAATTCCCTGCTCCTGGGAGGCTCTGGATCTCTTTGGGAGCTGCGAGCATGATCCCAATGCCCCAAATCACCTGGAAATTGCATTTTCCAGCAGCAAAGTGTGGGGGAAGAGTGACAGCCCCAATAAATCCCTTCTGAAACACTGTAAATTCTTCTGATTCTGTTACTGCACAGCTTAGGAAGCGAAATTAAAAACGGAAATATCAAAAATTGGGGCTTGGTGCAGGCGGAGAGGGAACAAAGCTGTGATAATTCCCCCGGTTTCAGTGCTGCCCTTGACTCTCCTCCTGCTTTTCACTGGTTCCTGGGAACCCTGATAAACCCAGGCTGTGGGGTTTTTTTTGTTTTTTTTTTTTTTTTTTTTTGTCCAAGATCCCGATAGCAAGGACCTTGAAATGTCCCTTAAACAAAGTGTGGTGCACCTGGAGGGAGACAAAAGCCCGGCTCGTAACAAAATAATCCCTCAGTCCTCCTGTTTGGTGTTAATTCAAAGGGCTGAGCTTGAAATGATCTCCCTTGCTTTGCTTTCAGGGCTAATTCTTCCCTTCAAGAGCTGTCAGCAGTTTTATTCCAGCCTCTCCGTTTCCAGGGATTTTTAGGTTTGGTCATAAAAGTGGGAAACTGAACATCTAAGGTTAGAAAATTTGCTTTAAAAAAAAAAAAAAAAAAAAAAAAAGCCAACTCAGGTATTTTAAGGTTATCAAAAGCCCAAAAAAGAACCAGAGGTGTAGCTTAAAGTGATTATTTGTTTTCCCCTAGAGCAAATAGCTTGATTTAATGTATTTTTCAAGGAATAATTAATAAATGCCCAGGTGAAAACAACGCCAAGCAGCTGGAAAAGAGTGGAGAATATTCAAGGCCAGGTTGAAAGGAGCTTGGAGCAACCTGGACCAGTGGAGGTTTCCCTGCTTGGTTTTAAGGTTCTTTTCCAACCCAAACCATTTTTTGGTTCTGTGATTCTGTGAACATTTTTTGGGCTAATTAAATAAATTTAAAAAAAAAGAAAGTTATTAAAGTTGGGGTAATTAAAAAAAAAAAAAAAAAAAGTTATTTAACTGCACATTTTTGGATGATACTCCCAACCCCATTTATTTGTGCAATTTGTTAACTCCACGTGGCTGCCTCCACAGGAATTTCCCGAATTTTCAAATATTTCTGTTGGCCCCACAAAAAAAAAAATTCTGCTGTAAAGGAACCTCGTGCTCATATTTTTTTGGAATGACCCACTCTGGTTTAACTTTAACCACTGTAAAATTAGGAATTGTGGATTTAGTGTCTGCTCCAGGCTGCCTGTGGGGGAGAAACTCAACCTTAATACACAGATATATTTATGTTTATTATAAATATAAACTTAAATGCTTCTCAAGGCTCTGAAGCCCTCAGCACAGCACACATGGCTCTGCCTGGTTGTTTTGTTTTTTTTTTTTCCCTCTGCACAAAGGAAGGGGTGAGCTGAGGTCGGAATCTCCTTTTTCTGTGCGTGGAGGTCGAATCCTTTGACATTTTACACTCGGTCCTGGCACAGAATTAATCTCTCAACTTAAACCGTGTGGAGGAAGCTTTTTCCCTCCCCTCCTGCTCCCCTTTGGTCTGGGAATTGGCCATGGTTAAAAACTTCCAAGGGAACAGGTGGACGTGGCTCCCTCCTTGTGATATGAAAGAAGCAGAAAACTCGATTAAAGCCATTTATGGCCTCTGGGTTCCACTCTTAGCCTGGATCCGAATCCGTGACACAAATTCGTTCTCCCCTTCCAGACTTGCTAAAATAGGAAGTTAAATTTGCCCTCGATCCTTTTCTAGCTGGAAACCTCAGCAAACAAACAGTGGTTTAGTGGCATGGCAACCTGCCCCTCGCAATCCAAGAACTGCTCTGAGATGTCTATTTTAGTTTTGGTTTTGTTTTGATTTGTTGTTTTTTTTTTTTTTTTTTAAAGATGAGTGGGTTTGGATGAGTGGAGCATCGGCTTGTGGTTCCCACTGGTGGGAGTTAAAGCAAAATTTTGGGATACTGCTTGGAATTTAGCAGTGGGTAGGGGTTTGGTCTTATAGAAAATACTTTGTGCTCTCTTCAGTGAGAGATGCTTCAGGATGCAAAATGGGCAGGAAGGTGGGAGATGGGATGTTCAGCATTGTTTTGGTTTTCATGGAATCACAGAATCCCAGACTGGATTGGGTTGGAAAGGATCTTAAAAATCATTTTGTTCCACCCCTGCCATGGCAGGGACACCTCCCACTGTCCCAGGCTGCTCCCAGCCCCAATGTCCAACCTGGCCTTGGGCACTGCCAGGGATCCAGGGGCAGCCACAGCTGGAAATTCCATCCCAGCTCCTCCCCACCCTCACCGGGCAGAATTTTTTCCCAAGATCCCAGCCAGCCCTGCCCTCTGGCGCTGGGAAGCCATTCCCTGGGTGCTGTCCCTCCAGCCCTTGGCAATTGTCTCTCTCCAGCTTTCCTGGGGCTCCTTCAAGGCCACCCTGAGGTCACCCCAAAGCTTCTCCTCTCCAGGCTGAACAATCCCAGCTCTCCCAGCCTTTCCTCCTTCTCCCTTCCTTCCCTTGTTTTGGAGGCCTCTGCTCTGAAACTGAATGAACAAAAATAACAATAAAAAGAAATGAAATATCCCAGCTCACACAGGAGATCAACCCACATCCAAGCACGCTTTCATCACCAAGGAAAAAAATGATGGTCCTGGATCTTTTTCCCACCCCATCCCTTTTTCCCTGCTGTGCTAACGTGACCCTGAAAAGATGAGCCCTGAAAGTTAAAAGGTGATGGCAACAGACAAATGAGAGAGGCTTCAGTTTGGGATTTATCCTGATATCCACTGCAAACCTCAACAATTCCATCCTCAGTGGATCACACACGTTTGGGAGGGAAAGTGGAACCAGGAGAAGAGAACATCCAGGAGGAAACATCCATGGCTGAGCATGTGAAACACATTAAATCCTGTTTGGAACAGCAAAGCCCAGCCACCTCCTGCAACTATTCCAGGAGGGAGCAGCTGGATCCAGGGCCCAGCATAAAAAACCTGTTGGGATTTTAAGAGAGATGGGACCACTGGGAGACATCTGAAAACATGATTTATCGCCTCAGTCTCCAGGAGTGAGAACATCTTCACCTCACAAGCCAGGAGTTCGTGGCCAGTGCTCACAAGAGCACAGGTTCCAAGGGGTTTTAAAGGTTTATTAGCCAATAATCTACTGCCCCACAGATTAACTTTCACACCAATGGCTGATTAAACTGTATCACACGTCCTGCTGCAACCTGGGCTTTTCTCATACAATCATACAGTGACACACAGTCCTACAGAACTGCACTTTAAAACTTCTTATTACCTTTGTAACCACTGCTTTATCTTCACTTTAAAACCTTAAACTCTCCATTACTTAGCTTAATATGTTCCTGCTTGAACTACAAATCCACAGTCTTGCTCATGGCCTCTAAACTTGGAAGCCTTTTCCAAGGCCTCACATCCAACCCTGTGTTCCCTGTTGTATTTGGGCCTGGGTGCACGAGGCTTTGAGCATTTTCTGTGCCTTGACTTCCCACAAAACCTGTCGGGAATTCCACAGGGAAGCAGGGAAGAGGGATCCTGGGTGTTAAACCTGAGCCTCTGCCAAGCAGAAAGTGTTCCCAGGAAGCTGAAGAATGCGAGGCTGCCACCGATACCTCCACCCACGTCAGCTCCAGCTGCTGAGCAGCCACAATAAAATTTGGTTGTTTATTTTTTTTTGTAGGAATGGAATTTTGAGCAGGAGAAACCCAGCGTGGTTTGCTCTGCAAATCAGGGAGAGAAGGGAGGGGAATGTGAGGGATCCTTCACCTGAGCTGACCTGGAATTGCTCCAGCCAGGGCAAGGAGCTGGGTGATGCTTCCAGATTTTTTTTTGCTTTGTACGGCACATGGTAATTTGTTGATTTTTTTTTTTTTAGCAGCAAAATCAGTAGGGTTTAGTATGGTTAGATTGGGATTTTGGGGAGAAAATCTTCCCTGTGAGGAAGACACAGGTTGCCCACAGAATTTTGTGGCTGTTCCATCCCTGGCAGTGTCCAAGGCCAGCTTGGACTGGGCTTGGAGCAACCTGGGATAGTGGAAGGTGTTCCTGCCCATGGTTTGGGCTGAAACTAAATTATCTTGAAGGTTCTTTCCAATCCAAACCATTCCCTGGTTCTATGATTCTCAAAAACACCCCAAACCCAGCAGATCTGCAACAATTCCACTAAGCCACAGACCTTCCAAGCCCTGGGAATAAAGTTCCAAGTGTTGCCTGAGGTGAGTGATAACCTTTCGTGCCTGCAGGAAAGAGCACCCTGCTCTCAGAAATAAATCCCAAGATAAGAACTCATCCCCGTTCCCTGTAACCATCCCTCTCCAAAACCCCAGCAGAGAACCTTGGCTGAGCCCATTTCACTCTGGTTAGAAGAAGAGAGGAAAACTCTGTTAGGAACAGCACCTGCTAAAACCAACTGTCCAACCATTTTTGGGTCCATCTCCCCGTGAATCTGCATTTTGATAGGAACAGCTCAGTGACCTGACCCACTGCCCAAATTTCAGCAGGAATTTTAGCAGGGAAAAACTCAGCTCCAGGGGATGCCAGCAAAGATTCCAAGCTGGATGAATCGGTTTCATCCGAGCCTGGGAGGAAATCAGACTCCTTTTGCAGGTTTTCATTCCAACAAAACCCCCTGGAAAACCACCAGCCACAGAAATACCGCCCAAGACACCTGTCCTAAGAAAGTCTCAACACTCAGAGGTAAATTTGGGGGGATGAAGCACTTTGCAAAGCTCTCTTTGCTGCTGCCTTCCTGGGAGAGGTCAAAGCAAGGTTTTGACAGTATTTCCCTCATTCTCCAGCACACTCATGGCCAAAAATCCATTGGGAAATACACCTGGAACAAGGCCTGGCTTTGCAAGACAACTGCAAACAAAACCCATGAGCTGTGCTGATGCTGGGAAGACACAGAACGGGCCCATTGAACCTGCCAGGCTTCCCAACTCTCCAAATTCAAACATCCAGGCTTCCCAAAGTCTAAACATCCATTGGGAAGCACTTCTTTTCACCCCTTAAAGGCTCTCACATGTCAAAGATGTCCAAGAAGAAATGGAAGCAGAGCAGGGCTGAAGTCCCCCAGAGGCTGCAGGGATGGAAGTGGGCAAGCAGAGGGAGGGATTGGAATGGATTCCTTAAAACCTACCAGGCTTCCCACATTCAAACATCCAGGCTTCCCAAAATCCCAACATCTGCTGGGAAGCTCCTCTTTTCACTCCTTAAAGGCCCTCATGTGTCAATAATCCAAAGATCTCCAAGGAAAGCCCCAAAGAAGTGGAAGCCCAGCAGGGCTGTGAGCCCCCACAGGCCGTGGGATGGAGGTGGGTGAGCGATGGGAGGATCAGAATGGACTCCTTAAAATCTGCCAGGCTTCCCAAAATCCAAACATCCACTGAGAAGTCCCACTTTTCACTCCTTAAAGGCTCTCACAAGTTAAAGATCTCCAAGGAAAGCTGAGAAGAAATGGAAGCAGAGCAGGGCTATGATCGCCCATAGGCCGCAGGGTGGAGGTGAGTGGAGGGAAGACTAGAACAGACTCCTTAAAACCTGCCAGGCTTCCCAAATTCAAACATCCAGGCTTCCCAAAATCCAAATATCCACTGAGCTCCTATTTTCACTCCTCAAAGGCTCTCACATGTCAAAGATCTACAAGGAAAGCTGAGAAGAAATGGAAGCAGAGCAGGGCTGTGAGCGCCCATAGGCCACGGGGTGGAGGTGAGCGAAGGGAGGATTAGAATGCACTCCTTAAAACCTGCCAGGCTTCCCATATTCCCAAATTCAAACAGCCAGACTTCCCAAAAGCCAAACATCCACTGAGAAGTCCCACTTTTCACTTTTCAAAGGCTCTCACAAGTTAAAGATATCCAAGGAAAGCAGAGAAGAAATGGAAGCAGAGCAGGGCTGTGAGTGCTCATAGGCCACGGGGTGGAGGTGAGCGGAGGGAGGATTAGAATGCACTCCCTAAAACCTGCCAGGCTTCCCAAATTCAAACATCCAGGCTTCCCCAAAATCCAAACATCCATTGGGAAGCCCCTATTTTCACTCCTCAAAGACTCCCACATGTCAAAGACCCAAAGATCTCCAAGGAGAGCCCCAAAGAAGTGGAAGCCCAGCAGGGCTGTGAGCCCCCACAGGCCCTGGGATGGAGGTGGGTGAGCGACGGGAGGATCAGAATGGACTCCTTAAAATCTGCCAGGCTTCCCAAAATCCAGACATCCACTGAGAAGTCCCACTTCTCACTCCTTAAAGGCTCTCACAAGTTAAAGATCTCCAAGGAAAGCTGAGAAGAAATGGAAGCAGAGCAGGGCTGTGAGCGCCCATAGGCCACGGGGTGGAGGTGAGCGAAGGGAGGACTAGAACAGACTCCTTAAAACCTGCCAGGCTTCCCATATTCCCAAATTCAAACAGCCAGACTTCCCAAAAGCCAAACATCCACTGAGAAGTCCCACTTTTCACTTTTCAAAGGCTCTCACATGTCAAAGATCTCCAAGGAAAGCTGAGAAGAAATGGAAGCCGAGCAGGGCTTGAGTGCCCATAGGGCACGGGGTGGAGGTAAGTGGAGGGAGGATTAGAATGCACTCCTTAAAACCTGCCAGGCCTCCCAAATTCCCAAATCCAAACATCCAGGCTTCCCCAAAATCCAAACATCCACTGAAAAGTCCCACTTTTCACTCCTTAAAGGCTCTCACAAGTTAAAGATCTCCAAGGAAAGCTGAGAAGAAATGGAAGCAGAGCAGGGCTGTGAGAGCTCATAGGCCACGGGGTGGAGGTGAGCGAAGGGAGGACTAGAACAGACTCCTTAAAACCTGCCAGGCTTCCCAAATTCAAACCTCCAGGCTTCCCAAAATCCAAACATACACTGAGCTCCTATTTTCACTCCTCAAAGGCTCTCACATGTCAAAGATATCCAAGGAAAGCAGAGAAGAAATGGAAGCAGAGCAGGGCTATGATCGCCCATAGGCCGCAGGGTGGAGGTGAGCGGAGGGAGGATTAGAATGCACTCCTTAAAACCTGCCAGGCTTCCCATATTCCCAAATTGAAACAGCCAGACTTCCCAAAATCCAAACATCCACTGAGAAGTCCCACTTTTCACTTTTCAAAGGCTCTCACATGTCAAAGATCTCCAAGGAAAGCAGAGAAGAAATGGAAGCAGAGCAGGGCTATGATCGCCCATAGGCCGCAGGGTGGAGGTGAGCGGAGGGAGGACTAGAACAGACTCCTTAAAACCTGCCAGGCTTCCCAAATTCAAACATGCAGGCTTCCCAAAATCCAAACATCCACTGAGCTCCTATTTTCACTCCTCAAAGGCTCTCACATGTCAAAGATCTCCAAGGAAAGCAGAGAAGAAGTGGAAGCAGAGCAGGGCTATGATCGCCCATAGGCCGCAGGGTGGAGGTGAGCGAAGGGAGGACTAGAACAGACTCCTTAAAACCTGCCAGGCTTCCCAAATTCAAACCTCCAGGCTTCCCCAAAATCCAAACATCCGTTGAGAAGCCCCTCTTTTCACTCCTCAAAGACTCCCACGTGTCAAAGACCCAAAGATCTCCAAGGAGAGCCCCAAAGAGGCGGACGTGATCCCCCGCAGGCCGCGGACGTGGAGGTGGGCGAGCAGGGGGGGGAAGGATTTCAGGTACTTACCCTGAATCTGACTCTGAGGCTGAGGGTTAAAAGCTGTGCTGTGGTTCAAGGAGGCTCGAGGGTTGGGTGTGGGGGCTGGGTGGTGTGGGCTGACCCTCATGGCCGTGCGACGCAACTGCTCCAGCTCGCTCAGGCGCTCAGAAAAGGACAAGCTGCCGGGCTTTGTCTGCTCATCTATTTTCTGCCGATGTCCTAGTGTGGGAGGGGGTGGGGGGGGGGGGGGGGGAAAAAGATCAGAAAAACTCACTTGGTACATGAGGTCGGTTGGTTTTTGGTTTAATTTTTTTAATATTTTTCCCCCCCTCTCGTTTTTTGCAACCTGCCGGTGAAGGTGCTGGGACTGTTTGAAATGAAAAGTGAAATCGCGTCTCATGCACGGCAATCTCATCGTGGGGCAGCCTGGGATGTTCCCTGGCCTGAAGAACCAGAGCCACTGCAAATTTCAGGGCCTTCCTACCCTTCCCATGGTTTCTAAAAGGAGGGAACGGCCCCTGTGGTAACCCTGCCCTGGGGTAACTCCTCAAAAATTCAATCCCGGATTGTCGCCAGGCACCACAATCAGACAAGTGTCAGGGGGCTGTAAAGTAAACAAACCCAATCAAATCCTGCTTTTGGATTCTTTTGAGATGGTTTTATGGACAGGAAGGGGAAATCAACGCCGGCAGAACTGAAACTGGGATAATGAAGTTGGTTTCTCTTGGTGGCACTGGGAGCTTCAGGAGTGTGAGGCCCCATCAGACACTCAGCTCTAAGAGAGGAAATGCTGAATTTAGAGTGTCAGCCAGGGGACAGGGGACTTGGGCACGGCCATGTGGGAATTACAGGGTCCTGCACTTCCCAGAGCAGTCCCCATGAAGCTCCAGGGCTGGGAGGGGACAGGGAAGGTCCCAGAGAGCCAGGACAGCATCAGAACACACCCAGATTCAGCTGGAAGGACTAAGGTGACACATTTCTACTTTCCACTGTCCCAGGCTGCTCCCAGCCCCAATGTCCAACCCGGCCTTGGGCACTACCAGGGATCCAGGGGCAGCCACAGCTGCTCTGGGAATTCCATCCCAGCCCTCCCCACCCTGCCAGGGAGGAAATTTTTCCTGATATCTGATCTAAACCTGTCATTTTTTCAGTTTGAGGCCATTCCCTGTGTCCTGTCCCTCCAGCCCTCGGCAATTGTCTCTCTCCAGCTTTCCTGGGGCTCCTTCAAGGCGACCCTGAGCTCAGCCCAAAGCTTCTCCTCTCCAGGCTCGACAATCCCAGCTCTGCCAGCCTTTCCAAAAGTCCCAGCCCTGAGCCTGCCAGAGCTCCAGGAACCTTTGGGCAGCACTGCCAGGGGTGCCCAGGCTGGGATTGTTAGGGCTCTGGGCAGGGACTGGATGATCCCTGTGAGTCCCTTCTAGCTCAGGATACCCCATGATTCTATTCTATGATTCCATGATTTCTGCACACTGCTGTCCTGCCAGGAATGCAGCTCAAATCTCCAGCCCAGAGGTCAAACATCTTCATTTTTTTCTACTTGTTCCCTTGAAGAAACAGGGAAACTCGGGACCAGAAAAGGGAGAATGGCCTTAAGGTAAAGGAAGGCAGGGTTAGATGGGATATTGGGCAGGAATTGTTCCTTGGGGGGGTGGGGAGGGGCTGGGATGGAATTTCCAGCTGTGGCTGCCCCTGGATCCCTGGCAGTGCCCAAGGCCAGCTTGGACACTGGGGCTTGGAGCAGCCTGGGACAGTGGGAGGTGTCCCTGTCCATAGCTGGAGTGGGATGGGATGATCTTTAAAGTCTTTTCCAACCCAAACCATTCAGTGATTATATAAAAAGTAGGCATTCTTCTATTTTGTTTTTTTATCCACTGTTCCTTATTCCACACTGCCTCCCTTAGCATTTAATCCACAAACATCCCTAAAAAACCTCTCTCTCTCAATGTTGAATATCACTGAATAAGCAGCAAAAACTTCTCTGCAGAGCCCTGTAGGCCCCTTCCTCTACAGAGAACTCTTTCAAGCCACCCTGACAGCTCAATCGAGACACAGGCCCATTTTATGCACTAAAAGGAAAATGTGCATTTAAAAGCAGTTCCCAGTAGCTGCATTTCTAAAATTAAATTTTATAACTCGTCTTATGGTTCCAAATCTCAGTGGCTCGGCATTTCTTCCCCTTGCCAGGCCCTTTGGCACAGCTTGAACTGTCTCAGATTCCACACTGCGCTGTAAATTATCCCAAGGGGAGGGGGAGGAATTAAAATATAAAAAGACATATTATATAGCAGCGGTTTCATCATTAAAGACACCCATTAGGGCTTTAAAAAAAAAAAAATAGGAATAAAAAAGGAGGGGAGAAGCAAAGACAGATGAAAAGGACTTTTATCCGACGTTCTGGTTGGTCGGGAGCAAACGCTGCATTTGTCAACAGAGAAACTGGAAACTCCTCAAGCCTTGGGCTCCTGACCCTGGGTGGGAAGGCCAGCATGTGGAGTCACACAAGATGTGTAAAATACCTCATCCATGGGGATTATTTTAAGCTCCAGCAGGCTCAACCCAGGGCTGGCAGAGCCAAGAGCCGCAGCCTTCCAACTCCAGCCCCACGCTGGCGTTTATTCCTGATTTCAGATTCTCCTCGGACACCTCCTGCTTCGAGAGGAGTGCAGCAAGGCCAAGTCTGAGCCTCCCCTTCCCCTCCCACCTCTCCTGAACCCTGCAGTGCCAGGCTCTTCTCAAGCTGGTGGGAGGATCTCAGGTCTCACAGAATCCCAGGATCCCTGAGGCTGGCAAAGCCCTCCCAGCCCATGGAGTCCCAGCTGGGCCCTGTACCCCTTAAAACATGCCAGGCTTCCCAAATTCAAACATCCAGGCTTCCCAAAATCCCAACATCCACTGGGAAGCTCCTCTTTTCACTCCTTGAAGGCTCTTCGTGTGTCAAAGATCCAAAGACCTCCAAGGAGAACTCCAAAGAGCTGGATCTCATCCCTAAAGAGATGGATCCCAGTCCCACACCTTGTCCCCAGCCCAGAGCTCTGAGTGCCACCTCCAGGTGACACCTCCAGGGGGGGGCACTCCAAACCTCCCTGGGAAGCCCATCAGAATGTTCAACAACCCTGCCTGTGACAAAATTCCCCCTGAGGTCCAAAATTCTCTCTGACGTCCAAAATTCCTCCTGATTTCCAAGGTATCCTCATACCCTGCACCCACCAAGCCAAACTTGGATCCTCCTCACCCCTCCCTGTGCTGCCCCAGAGCCTCCAGCTGGATTTTGGGGGGTGTTTCATGGAGATTTTTCCACAGCCTGGGATTCCCAGGAGTGCAGGGGCAAAGCCACGATCTGTCTCGACCCTTGAATCCGTGCCAACTGTCCCTTGGCATTTGTGGGAATGACACAATTCCCGTTTTTTGTCCACGCGAGGGAGAAAGAGCAGCACCACCAAGTTCTTCCTCAGGAGAACTCTGCTGGTTTTGTGCCCACGGCTTCATTTTGGGTGGGAAACACTCAGAATCAGGGCCAGCCAACTGTCACCTCAAGGTGGCAGCTCCAAAAGTGCCTCTTTACCCTCCCCGTCCCCCCCGGCCAGAAAAATCTATTTATTATTTTCCCCTCCTCTGACTGCACAGAACCCCTTTGGCACCAGAGCTCGGCAGGAGAGAAGTGAAGAACCGTGGCAGGAGAAGGTCACCAGCAGAAATACTTCTCCCCAACCCCTCTCAAAGCACAGGCAGGCCTTTGTTGAGGCGTTTTTGGTGTTTATTAGCTTCGCTTTGAAGTTCCCCACTAAACACCTTGCTGGAGCAGGCAGAGTATCCTCAGCTCACCCCTGGGAAAGCCAGGACTGTTATTAACCCCCCTTTTATTTTATTTTTTTTTTTTTGTTCTTTTTTGTTCTTCCAGGTGGAAAATGGAATGCCAGAGGAATGAGGTGCCCTGCCCCACGGCCAGGAGGTGACCCTGTGACAACCACTCTGCTCCCAGCCCCTGGGAGGTGATCACAAGCCCACACCTCCCTTTTCCAGGATGAAAAAGAGCAGCAGGAAGGTGTTTGGAAGCTGCTTTGGCTCCGTCCAACCGCTCTGGCCACAAACCCTTCTGAAAATCACTCACAATTCCTTCTGAAAATCACTCACAATTCCTTCTGAAAATCACACACAAACCCTTCTGAAAATCACTCACAATTCCTTCTGAAAATCACTCACAATTCCTTCTGAAAATCACACACAAACCCTTCTGAAAATCACTCACAATTCCTTCTGAAAATCACTCACAATTCCTTCTGAAAATCACACACAAACCCTTCTGAAAATCACTCACAATTCCTTCTGAAAATCACTCACAATTCCTTCTGAAAATCACACACAAACCCTTCTGAAAATCACTCACAATTCCTTCTGAAAATCACTCACAATTCCTTCTGAAAATCACACACAAACCCTTCTGAAAATCACTCACAATTCCTTCTGAAAATCACACACAAACCCTTCTGAAAATCACTCACAATTCCTTCTGAAAATCACTCACAATCCCAGCTGTTGAAGGACAACTTTGGCTCAGAGCTCGCACGAGGTGGAACCACCGCCTTCTTCCCCTCCCTGTGCTCCACAGAGGGTTGTGTTTTTTTCTTTTTTTGAAAAGGATCAATTAAAAGAGAAAAGAAAAGCGAATTTTTTTTTCTCTGCAGGTTGCAGGGTCAGTGTTTGGGACTCTGGAATAAACAGGACACGAAGCCAGCTTGGCTAAACCACAGGGTTTTTTTTTTTTTTTTTTTTTTTTTTTTTTTTTTTTTTTTGTTTGTTTGTTTGTTTGTTTGTTTGGTTTTTGTTTGGCTTGGTTTGGTTTTGGGGTTTTTTTGTTTGTTTGTTTTTGGGTTTTTTGTTTTTTTGGTTTTTTTTAGCTTATCCCTTCCAAATGCTGCCTGAGTGAAATCAGGTTGGTTTTTTTTTTTTTTTTTTCTTTCTTGGTTTTGGTTTTTGGGTTTGGAGTTTTTTGTTTGTTTGTTTTTGGGTTTTGTTTTTTTTTTTTTAGCTTATCCCTTCCAAATGCTGCCCGAGTGAAATCAGGAGGAATTGTTTTTTTTCTTTTTTTGGTTTTGGTTTTTGGCTTTTGGGTTTGGGGCTTGTTTTTTGTTTGGTTTTGGTTTTTGGGTTTTTGTTTTTTTGGTTTTTTTTAGCTTATCCCTTCCAAACGCTGCCCGAGTGAAATCAGGAAGATTTTTTCTTTTTTGACATGGAATATTACACAGGTAGGGCAGGGCAAACGTTGCCTTTTCCGAGACTTTCCCAGCGAGGCAACATGAAAGTGCTTCCCCTCCTAATGGCAGGGAAATGCAGTTTGATGGCCCGAGAGAGGCTGTGGAACACTCAGCCCTGGCCTGCAGCCCGATGTCGGGATGGTGGATGTGGAAATGACAGCAGCAAAGTGCCTTGGCAGCCCCTGCCTTGGTGGGGAACGGTGGCTCGGCCTGGGATTCACGAGGATGAGAGCAGTGCTCCAGGTGCAGGACAAGAAACATTTCCTTTATTTTCCTTTTCAATTTGGAGTTTTCCTTTAGTTTTTTTTCTTCTTTTTATAAATTTTTTTTTTTAATTTTATTTTTTTTATTTTTATTCTTAATTTTTAATTTTATTTTTAATTTTAATTTTAATTTTTATTTTCATTATTTTTAATTTTTTATTATTTTTAATTGTTTTGTGGTTTTATTTGTTTTATTCTTATTCTTATTCTTATTCTTATTCTTGTTCTTGTTCTTGTTCTTGTTCTTATTTTTATTCTTTTTTTTTGTGGGGGCTTTATTTTTTTTTTTTTTTGCTTTCTTTTTATTTTATTTTCTTTTTCTTTTTCTTTTTCTTTTTCTTTTTCTTTCTATTTTTATTTTTTATTTTTATTTTTTATTTTTATTTTTTTATTTTTTCTTTAATTTTTATTTTTAATTTTTATTATTTTTATTTCTATTTTTTATTTTTATTTCTATTTCTATTTCTATTTCTATTTCTATTTCTATTTCTATTTCTATTTCTATTTCTATTTCTATTTCTATTTCTATTTCTATTTCTATTTCTGCAGGCATCCTTCGATGCCTTTCAGGCTCAGAGAGGCAGAACTGGGCAAAGCAGAGGCCAAGGAAAGGCATTGCTCCTCTACCTCTTCCAGCTGGAATTCTTGTGGAAAACCAGGACTGTTCTCCCAGTAAACACTGCTGGGATGGATTCATGGATATCCCTGTCCACGGCAGGGGGTGGAATTAGCTGATCTTTAAGGTCCCTTCCAAACAAAACCATTTTATGTTTGGTTTTTTTTTTTTTTTTTTTTTTTGTCTTTTAATCAAGTTTTTTTTTCCTTTCAATTCCTCCACTCTTCTGTCACTCGCTGTCATCCACTCCCAAATCTGAGCACAGGGCGGGATCTGAGGGAAAGCTGCGTCAGGTTTGGGCTGAATTTTCAGGGTGGGAAAGGACTTCTGGAGCTCAGAATATTTCAACAAGATATTTTTGTGTAGCTCTTCTTTTAAAAATAATTTTTAAATTATTTAAGATTTTTTTTAACACATATTTTAGGTAGAGGAAAATTAGTAAAAAGAAAGAATTCCATCTCAGGGCAAACCAGAGCAGGTGGGAGAGATTAATCCAGATTAATCCTCTTGCCTGATAAGAAAAGCTTTTATTTCTCTCCCTTTATTATCTCCTTTTTCTTCATTTCTTTTTAAATCTCAATTATTAAACTGTTCTTCTCCCAACCCATGAGGGTTTTTTTGTCCCAGTTTCCCTCCCCATCCCACCACGGAAGAGAGGAGCTCAGGGTGGTTTGGTTGCTCCTGGGGTTAAACCAAAACAGGGGAGTTTAATTAAGCAAAATTTAATTAATTTTGTCCCTGAATTCCTCCCCTTCTCTCCTCTGCCCCCTCTGCTTTTCCTGTGTGGAAAAGGAAATTTCACACCCCAAAAAAAAGTGGATTATTCCCAGGAAAAGCCAGAGTCTGGCCAGGCTTTACCAAAGTAAGGAGTGAGTTTAAAGAAACCTGGCTGCTCTGATCCTCTTTTCAGGGCTGCTTTTATTCAGGGTTTCTTTGGGTTGGCTCCAGCCTTAGCGAGGTAGAAAATCACCAAAATCACCAAAATTCCGTTGTGTCCAGTTAATAAAGGGCTGAACACTGCTCTGTGCCTTGGGGCTAAAATAAATGGGATTATTTTGGGTAGTGGTGAGAGGAAATGTACTCAACTCACACTGCTCTAGGAAGTGAACACACCGTGTTTAGTGCAAAAAAAATCAATATATTCTGGTAAAAAAAATCAATATATTCTGGTAAAAAAAATCAATATATTCTGGTAAAAAAACCCAATATATTCTGGTAAAAAATCAATATATTCTGGTTGCTTGGAGCAACCTGGGACAGTGGAAGGTGTCACTGCAGGGCAGGGCTGGAATGAGCAGAGCTTTAATGTCCTCCCCCCCAGTCCAATTTTGTGTTTCCATTAATTAATTTATAATGCTCCTGTATTATTACCATATCTTCTTAATCCTCTTGCCTGATGTATTCTAGAAAATGAACTTCAACTCACAGAATCCCAGAATTTTCAGGGCGGGAAGGGACTCGTGGAGCTCAGAATATTTCAACGAGATATTTTTGCGTAGCTCTTCTTTTTAAAATAATTTTTAAAAGATTTTAGTTGGGTTGTTTTTTTTTTTTAGGTAGAGGAAAATTTGTAAAAAATAAAAAATTCTATCCCAGAACAAACCAGAGCAGGTGGGAGAGTCCAGATTAATCCTCTTGCCTGATGTGCTCTAGAAAATGAACTTCAGCTCACAAAATCCCAGAATTTTCAGGGTGGGAAAGGACTTCGGGAGCTCAGAACATTTCAACAAGATATTTTTGTGTAGCTCTTCTTTTAAAAATAATTTTTAAATGATTTTGGATTTTTTTAACACATATTTTAGGCAGAGGAAAACTAGTAAAAAGAAAGAATTCCATCTCAGGGCAAACCAGAGCAGGTAGGAGAGATTAATCCAGATTAATCCTCTTGCCTGATATATTCTAGAAAATGAACTTTAGTTCACAAAATCCCAGAATTTTCAGGGTGGGAAGGGACTTTTGGAGCTCACAGTATTTCAACAAGATTATTTTGTGTAGCTCTTCTTTTTAAAATATTTTTTTAAGGATTTTAGATTTATTTTTTTTTTAACCACAGATATTTTAAGTAGAGGAAAATAAATAAAATAAAAAAGAAGAAGAAGGAGAAATTCCATCCCAAGGGAAACCAGAGCAGGTGGGAGAGTCCAGATGAATCCTCTTGCCTGATATATTCTAGAAAATGAACTTCAGCTTGCAGAATCCCAGATTTTTCAGGGTGGGAAGAGACTTTTGGAGCTCACCCAGTGCAGACAGAGTCACTTGAAGCAGCTGACACATGAAAACATCCAGGTGAGGTTTGGAATATCTCCGGAGATGGAGACTCCACGCCCTCCTTGGCCTTCCAATTTCCAGTTTCCTGCTCTAATTTCAGCCTGGGAGCCTTTCCCATCACTGATACTCTGCCCAGTTGTGTCAGGAGAGCTCCAGGGGGGAACATTCCCAGGAAAAAGGACAAGTGCAGGCTGCTCCTGCCCTCTCTCCACGGACTGTGAGACCACAGCATCCTCCAGGCTGGGCCTCTCCCACTCTTCCCCTCCTTCTGATGGCCACAGAAAACCCTCAGCTCCCAAATCCAGGAAGAGCAATCCTGACACCTAAACTTCTGCTGAATCTGTGCCCTGTCTCTTGTGGAAGTGTAATTATTCCCTGGAATTAACCCCAGCAATTAGGACACAGCAGTGAAGTAAAAGCCGTGGAGCGTTTGGGGTTTGGAGGGAAGAAGTTGATCACCAAAGTTAAATGAGTTTGCAGAGTTACAACCTTGGCTTTCTCTTCCCTCTCCCCCATCTCAGCTCCTAAAACCCCAAGCCCTTGACAATGTTTGAACCAGCCCCAAGCCAAGCGTTGCTTTGCCAAAAGCCTCTTTTGTTCCTTTCTGCTCTGCATCTTCCCCCAAGTGCCCTTGCAGGAATCCCCTGCAGCCGCGGCTGGGGCAGCAGAGCTGCAGATTTGTCTGCCAGAGAAGGTGCAGAGCCAGGCCCAACCAGCCAAGTGCCAGCTCAGGGAGCAATTGAGAAAAAATAAACTGAAATCCAGGCACAGCTCTCCAAGGGAAAGCTGCTGGAAACACATGGAATGCTGGAATATCCCAGGAGGGATCCACAAGGATGATCCAGTTCCAATCCCTGCCCAGAGCCCCCAGCAATCCCAGCCTGGTCATCCCTGGCAGCGCTGCCCAAAGGCTCCTGGAGCTCTGGCAGCCTCGGGGCCGTGCCCATTCCCTGGGGAGCCTGGGCAGTGCCCAGCACCCTCTGGGGGAAGCACCTGGCCCTCAAATCCAACCCCAATCCCTCCTGGCCCAGCTCCGGGGAGCTCTGCCCTCAGTGTCCTCTGCTCCAGCTGGACAAACCCAGCGCCCCCAGGCCCCTCCAGAGCCTTCATCATCTTGGTGTCCTCCTTGGGACACTCTCCAAGAGCTTTTGATCTTAAATTGAGACACCCCAAGCTGCCCCAGGACTCCAGGTACAAGAGCAGCCCTTGGGAGGAGGTTCTGTCTCTGCTGCTCTGTTCCTGCTGCCCCCTCAGGGATCAGCTCACAGAGGGAAGGAAAACTCTGAAGGAAAACTTCTCATCTGCCAGTGCTGAGGGACAGCAGGACTGATGCTCCAACAGCCCAGCTTTGCCAGCAAATCTCCTTCTGGGAAGGGGAAAGGCAAAATAACTCCCTAAACCTCACAAAACAGGCACCTCCACTGAGGGAATCCAACCAACCCCTCGCTCAGGCGCCTCAATGACATTTCTGGGCCCCCTCCCTCATCCTGAGCAGGAAAAGCCAGGGGTGAGGACATTTGTCACCTCTGCAGTGACTCCAAACAGGACAATGGGTTGTACAAACAGCAGAGGAGTTGCTCAGGCAGGAACATTTCATCACAAATATCTCGGGGCAGTGAAAGGTCCCCATCACTCACCCTCAGACAGGGCTGAACAAGGCACCTGCAACTTAAAGGTCAAGTCCTGTGGCTCGGTGTTTATGTAAGCCAGGGGGATTTGGCAACACCAAATTCAACTTACTCCCTCTAGATGCTGACTGCTCAGGCTTGGAGCTTTGCTCCTGCCCAAGAAAAGGGCAAAACTGGGGCTGCACACCTCCCTTGGACTGAAGAGCTTTGCTATTCCCAAATCCAGCGCCTGCTGTTGTCACACAACAGCTGACAAGACCTGGCTCTCCACAGAAATGAGCCTGGCTATTTTAATCTGTCCATTCCTCCTCTGCACTAAAGCTCCACTGTGAACTCATAAATCTCACGTGGTTCTGCCTGGGCTTTATTTTAACTTCTGGAACCCTTTTTTTTTTTTTTCTTCTTTTTTTTTTTTTTTTTTTTTTGCTTCCCTGATTTTCTCTGCAGCTGCAGGGCGATATAGTGAGCTACTGTGGAGCACTGTGAAAGCAGGGCCTCTGAGAAGTTTCCAAAGTGGATACAAGCAGGTTATTCTTTGCCTTGTTTTCCTTGGCTCAGCCCGGAGCGGCGCAGGGGTGACTCAAACTGGATTAACTTTCAAAGAGGGAAGTGGTGTGGTCAACCCAAACTGTTTGTGGTGAGATTGGGGAAGATACGTGGGGCAGGTAATGAGGAACAGCCCGTGGTGCAGGCTGGAGGGAGGAATCAGACAAACAGAATCCCTAATCATTAAATCAACGCTGGCCCATAAAGGTTTTAATTTTTTTTTTTTTTTTAATTTTTTTTTTTTCCCTGCAGCTTTTATGTGCTGAGGGTTGTGACACAGCCTGGCTTTTCTGGACTGCTTGGTCCCAGAGGGATGGCCTGGTGGATTTAGGGCTTGATGGACTCAAGGTCCAAACTCAAAGGAGGAATAAAGGAACTAAACTATTAAAAAAAACCAAAACCTAAAATGTCTCCATGTTTTGTTTATGACTGGGGAAATTCTTTCTGCTGCCTCCTCCCTTTTTTACGTGCTGTTCCTAATCTGTTCCATGATTAAGGAAGGCAGGGAAGATGTTCCCATCCTGCTGCCTCTTTAGGAGGTGTTTAAGTGATTTATGAGGACATCGTGTCCTTGTGGGACAGACAACTCCTGCCCTGATGATTCCCAAGCAGAGCTGAGATGGCTTCTCATGGAATCATGGAATGGTTGGGGCTGGAAGGGACCTTAAAGATCCCTGTCATGGGCAGGGACACCATCCACTATCCCATGTTATTCCAGTCTGTCCTTGGACACTTCCAGGGATCCAGGGGCAGTCACAGCTTCTATTCCAGAACTCCCCACCCTCCCAGGGAACAATTCCTTCCCAATATCTCATCTAGCCCTGCCCTCCTTCAGCTGAAAGCCATTCCCTGTGTCCTGCCACTCCATCCCTTGTGAAAAATCCCTCTCCAGCTCTCCTGGAACCCCTTTTAGGCACTGGAAGAAGAAGACAATTCTCTCCCAAGCCTTCCCTCCCTCCTGCTTTGCACACCCTCACACAGCACAGGCACAGGATCAGCCTGACCTGAGATTTCTCACAAACACTGGGAGAAAATGCATTCCCTTGTTGCAATTCCCAAAGAGCAGGAGCACAAATGGAGATAGAGAGCAGAAATAAAGCTTTTTTTTTTTTTTTTTCCCCCATTCCTCGGCACGATGAAGCAAAAGCCTGCGGTGTTTTGTGTGGGGGCCTGCAAGGAGGGAACGCTCCAGCTGATAATCCAGGGCAGGAAAAGCTGGGAGGAGCTGCAGTGCAGGTGGATTTTCACTCTTGGCAGTTGCATTTCAAGAAGAAAATAGGGGCTGGTCACTGAAAATGCTGCACAGCTTCCCCCAGCCTTTCCCTGACACACCTGGTGTTTTGGGGAACCCCTAAATAAGGAATCTCCTCAAAAACTGAGGTTTTAAAAAAGGCCCTGCACTGCCAAAATCTTTCGCCAACAGAAGTGTCTGAGCTCTCCTTGAGGGGTGGAAGTTTCCCTCTCCCTTCTCCCAGCCCCCCTAGGAGCTGAGGAAGAAAATATCTTGCCAAAATATTGTTCAACTACTGTTAAAACACACAGGGAAAAAAAAAATTCCAGAACTTCCAAAGGAGGAGCAAGAAGCTCCTTGGGGTTTCCCCAGGTAAAATAGGGAGAGTAAAAAAAAAAAAAAAATCTGTAAATCCTAATTCACCTTCTTGGTGGCACTGTACACAGAAAAAGGGGATCACTTGGTGGAAAATTTCAGTGCTCAGCACGGGATTGCACCATAAACATCATTTTAGCTGCAGGTATTCCAAGTGAGGAGCAGATTTTTCCAGCCAGGGCGAGCTTTGCAGGGGAAGTGATAAGAGAATTCACCTGGAAGGGATTCCCAGTGTCCCAGAGCTCCTCTGGATAAGACCCTGTGTCCCCCCTTCTGTGTCCCCTTCAGTGGGGAGCTGCCTGAAGGGATCTGTTCACAGAGGGAAGGAAAACTCAAGGAAAATTTTTCATCAGCCAGTGCTGAGGGACAGCAGGATTGATGCTTCAACAGCCCAGCTTTTGCCAGCAAATCTCCTTTTGGGAAGGGGAAAGGCAAAATAACTCCCTAAATCCTACAAAAGGCACCTCCACTGAGGGATCCAACCCCAAGACCATCCTCTCCCAGCCCCAGCATCTGCTTCAAACCTTCTGTTCCCTCATGTTTTCCTATTCCAATGTGTCTTGGGTTATGGAACCAAAAATGTGTATTCCATTCCATCTGCTGAAAGCAGCTGGGGAGATGTTTTTTCTTTATCTCTTGTAACTCTGGGGGGAGGGGGGCAGATGCCTTCTGATAATGGGCCAGCTGATAAACCAGGTGGGGCAGGGTTTGTTATCTCTGTCACCACCCCTCCTCCCTCCAGGGGATATCTGCTGCTGATGGGCCATGAAGGCTCACCAAGGACAGGACACATTCCATCATCCCAGTGGGAGATGCTCCACCCAGTGGGGGGAGCCAACCATTCCTACCTGGATAAAACTGAGACTCAGGAACACCAGGGATCTGGTTCCACTGGATTCCTGGAGGAAGACTGGGCCCTTCTCACCATCCCTGGACCCTTCTCACCATCCCTGGGCCCTTCTCACCATCCCTGGACCCTTTTCTCTCAGGATCATCTCTGCCCCACCAGAACCACCTCTGCCACTCCAGGAGGACTCACTGTGGGCTGCTCCCAAACCCCTGACCAACAGGGTGTCAGGTTGGAGCTCTGACTCTGTCAGGGTTTCTAGGATTGTTGTTTGTTTCCTTGTTGTTTATTTTACTACTACATTTGTTAATATCCTAGTAAAGAACTGTTATTCCTATTCCCAAATCTTTGCCTGAAAGCCCTTGATTGTAAAATTATAATTTGGAGGGGGTGAGGGGTTTACATTCTCCATTCCAAGAGAAACTCCAGCTTTTCCTGGCAAATACCTGTCTTTCCAAACCAAGGCACTATGGAAAATGTTCTCTTCATCCTGTTCACTGCATTTAACAGCTACAGAACCTTTGTGGTGTAGGGTGCAGCTGGCCAGAGAAAGTCAGGCCTAGTGAGACATGTTCAGAAATAATCTCCCTTCACCTGATTCTGTCACAGCTCAGAGCACTTCCCCCTGATTTCAGCAGAGAGGGATCGAGGAGGGTCACCGGAATGATTGGATTGAAAATCACGTTAATTCAAGAGTGAAAAAACAGCTGTGTGGGATGAAGTGACTGAGAAAAGGAGTTGAAATAATTTCTACAGGACTGGGCCAGGCTTAATTTCATCCCTAACCCACACTGCAGCAGCTCTGGCTTCCCATGTCCCTGATTACTCAAGGAGAGAGCTTGTCCTGTTAAATCTCCTGTGTTTCATTAAAAAAACCAAACCAAACCAAAAAAAAACCAAAAAACCCCAAAACAACAAAAAACTTCCCAAAAACCAAGGAAAAAACCAACAAAAACCCCAAACAAATAGCAAAAACCAAATCAACAAATACAAAACCCACAAAAAAAACCAAACCCACAAAACCAACAAAAAAACCCAACAACACATAAAAAAACCCAAACCAACCAAACCAAACCAAACAAACCCCAAACACACACACAAAAAATCCCAAAATAATCTGGGAAGCAATTCTATAGCATCTACTGCACTCCCAGAAAAGCAGTGTTGTCACCAGGTTTCCTGCTCCAGATACTTGACCATCTCATGAAACTACAAAAATTACAAATTCCCTGCCTCACATCACCCAGTCTCAACTCTGCAGCCTCAGCAGAGAGACTGACAAATGCCAGTGAAAATAATCCCATTCCATATGGAAAAGGAGTGCCTGCACCATGAATCCTCAAGGATGGGAGTGTTAAAAACCTGCTGAGGCCCAACTGATTGATGAGGAGATAAAGGATCCTCACCATCACTGCTCTGTGCCAGGCCCTGCTATAAATTTAATAATCCTTTGCATTGCCAACCAGTTCAGTTCCATAAATACATAAAGGGGCTGCAAAAAGGCTGGAGAGGGATTTTCACCAGGGCATGGAGACACAGGACAGTGGGGAACGGCTTTAAACTCTCAAGAGAGCAGGGTGAGATGGGATACAAGGAAGAAAAGCTTAGGAGTGGAAGAATGGCATGAAATGATCACATTTCAGTTTTATCTCTGGACAAAAGGCCTTAAAACCAAAAATTTCTGTCTTTCCTTAATGAGATCCTTTATCTGTTAAGAGATTCGTAGGTTTTGTTCAAAATTTAAAAAGAAAATAAAAATGGAAGCACGTACTGGAAAAGAGGTGACTTTGCTGTCTTACAGAATTTATATCATGGAATTCTCTGGGTTGGGAGGGAGCTCATCCCATCCCACCCCTGCCATGGGCAGGGACACCTCCCACTGTCCCAGGCTGCTCCCAGCCCCAGTGTCCAACCTGGCCTTGGGCACTGCCAGGGATCCAGGGGCAGCCACAGCTGCTCTGGGAATTCCATCCCAGCCCCTCCACACCCTCCCAGGGAGGAAATTTTTCCTGATATCTGATCTAAACCTGTCATTTTTCAGTTTGAAGCCAAACTGAAAAACTGTCTCCTTGGAGCCTTCTCCTCTCCAGGCCGAACACCCCAGCTTTTCCAATGATTATATTTTGCTCCCTTCATTTTTTAAGTGGGCTTCAAAGTCCTCAAATTTGACTTCTCTGGAGTGAAATTTGTCCCTCTGGAGGGACTCCTGTCTCTCCAGCCCTTGGCAATTGTCTCTCTCCAGCTTTCCTGGGGCTCCTTCAGGCCCTGCAAGGCCACCCTGAGCTCAGCCCAAAGCTTCTCCTCTCCAGGCTGAACAATCCCAGCTGTGCCAGCCTTTCCTCCCAGCAGAGCTGCTCCATCCCTCTGCTCATCCTGCTGCCTCCTCTGGGCTCTCTCCAGCAGCTCCACATCCTCCCTGTGCTGGGATCTCCTTCATGTCTTCTCTCCTCACTCTCAGCCCCTGTAACTCCAGCTCAGTGGAAGGATTTGAGAATCCACCACTGAAATTTATACGTTGGGTATTTTCTAATAACAAAATGGTTCGCTTTTTATGGTTTCTAAGCTGTTATTTGGTATGATTCAGCCTCAGTTTCCAAAATGAGGCACTTGCAGCAGAAAATGAACCAGAAAGGCATTAATATTATTTCAGCCCACTGAAATAATGAAAATGTTTCTTGTGGAGAAGAGTTTGCCTCTTATTATTATTACATTAGGAAAAGGTTCTTGGGGTTTCCCTAAAAATGACATCAGGCAGGGCAAGATTTCCTTTAGGACAGAGTCAGCAGATTTTTAGGCTCCTTCTCAACTCCTGCTCAGCAATATTTTCCCTGTCTCCCCACTCCTCAGCATCCTACTCTTGAATATTTTATTTTCCCAAAAATATTCGGGAAAACTACATATCCAACAGGGAATAATCACATTTAATGCCCATCTTAACTTTAGACCGAGGCTAAATCCATGTAACCTTTTCCTTTCACATCACTTTCAGGCACTTGGGCCATGAGTGAATTTTTCAGAGCTATGTAGGTTAAAACAATTCAATGAGGAAAAGCAGAAAAAAAGCAGTCAAAAGAAGAAGAAAAAAGCCCTAATTTTTCAGCAGATGTACACAGCAGGTCAAATGGCCTAAGGGAAATATTTAATTTAGGACTCAGACTATTTCTACCAAGTTTCCTAACCAAAAGTATTTTCATCAGGAGCACTACTCTTGATCTGGTTTCTGCTAATGATTTTCCCCATGGAGTTGGCTCATAAAAACAGAAATTGCTTTATGAATCATAGAATCAGAGAAGTTGGAGAAGAAAATGATGGGTTAGGTCATCCTGCCCTTCTCCCTGACAGTGCAGCAGGATTTCTTTTCAGAAAAAAAAAAAAAAACAAACAACAAAAAAACCACCAACAAAAAACAAAAAACCAACCCATTTTGAAAATAAGCATTTATTCAGAAGCAGAGAATAAAAATGCTCAGTTCAAAAGAGGTTTTAAAAATCCATAATAAAAGCAGGGGAGGAAGAGCCAGGTTTTTAAGTACCTTGGCTCTCTTTACGAGCTGTGACAATTTGAGAAGTTTTGTCTGGGTAGGCACAGACAGGAATCCAATGGGAAAAAAACCCCAGAAAATGTGGAATTCCCACAGATGGGAATTTGTCACAATTTGAAGTGCAAATTTAGATGTTTTTAAATTTAGAAATTTTTAGCAAATTTAGAAGCTGCTGGATAAAGACCAGGACAACCCAGCAACCAGGACTTAATGAACGATGGGATGTGCAGGAACACAATGTCCACAGCACTTTGTGCAGAGCAAAGGTGGCCCTGTGACAGTGTTACTGTCACCTATTGTCACCTCCACACATCCCAGAGAGCCCCAAAGCCACAGAATCCCAGAAAGGTTGTAAAAGAGCCCTTTAGGATCACCCAGTTCCACCACCAGCAGCACCAGCATCACCCCAATCCATGTCCCCAAGGGCCACATCCAGACTCCTCTGGGACAATTCCAGTGACAGGGACTCCTTCACTTCCCTGGGCAGCTCATTCCAAAGCCTGACCACTCTGACAGGGAGAAAAAATGTTTCTAATCCTTAATCTGAACCTCCCCTGGCCCCTATTAGAATCCAGGCTGTCTGAGAACCACCAAAACCATAAAGGAAATGGATCAATGACTCTTGTTGGAGTTGGTTTTAGGAGATTAATCAAAAGCTGTTGTTGGAGTTGGAGCTCAGCAGGAAGACAGCAGGATCTCATTTTGTTCCCAGATCTCTGGGGGAATCAGGAGAAGGCAGATCTCGGCCTGTTTGGAATCCCTTCAGCTTGAGTGGCTGAGTGAGTCATGGATCTGGGGGAATGTTCCCAAATATCGATTACTGAAACTAAAACACTCCCATCCAGCAGTTTTTGTTTGGATTCCCATCCCAATCCAAGAAGGTCGATATCCTAAACCCCTTCAGCCCACGGTAAGCCTGGTTCGACCGGGCCCACCACAGATCCAGGCCAACCCACGTCTCCATCAAAGGATTTTAGGGAAAAGACATCGGAGTGCTTGTGGCTGCATCCGTGATTTGGAAATGTGGGTGAGAAGTCAAATTTGAGGACTTTGAAGCCCACTTGAGAAATGAAGGGAGCAAAATACAATCATTGGAAAAGCTGGGGTGTTCAGCCTAGAGAGGAGAAGGCTCCAAGGAGAGCTCAGAGCCCCTTCCAGAGGCTCTAAATGGGAAGGAGAGGGACTTTTTATGCAGGCAGAGAGTGACAGGAAAAGGGGGAATGGTTTTAAAGAGATGGCAGGGCTGGATGGGATACTGGGAAGAAATTCTTCCCTCAGGGCACAGTGAGGCCCTGGCCCAGGGTGCCCAGAGCAGCTGTGGCTGCCCCTGGATCTCTAAAATGTGTATTAAAAAAATCCCTGAGACATATGCACCATCAGGGAAGGAGAGGTCAATTTGCCAGTGGGGAATGAAAAAGTTTTATCTGAGACAACTGGAATAAACTACTACAGAGGCTATTTACAGGAGTATGTAATGACAAAGGGGAGTGGCCTCAAACTCAGAGAGTAGGTTTAGATTGAATATTGGGATGAAATTCTTCCCTGAGAGGGTGGGGAGAGGCTGGGATAGAATTCCCAGAGCAGCTGTGGCTGCCTCTGGATCCCTGGCAGCGCCCAAGGCCAGGTTGGACACTGGGGCTTGGAGCAGCCTGGGACAGTGGGAGGTGTCCCTGCCATGGCAGGGGTGGCACTAGATGATTTGAAGCTCCTTTCCAACCCAACCATTCCATGATTTATCATGAAAGAACATTGCTGTGCTAAATCACTCAAGAACACAGGAAAATTCCAGCTCTCCTTACCTCTCCATTACGTTTTGGAATCTTCCCACCAAACTTGGTGGTTTTTGTTTTTTAGCTTTTTCTCCTTGTCTGGAATCAGAGACTGGGGAAGAGTCTCTTTAGCCCTTTCTGAAGGTTTTTCTGGGTCATTTCTTAACAAAAGTTCATTGCACCTGTGGAAGGTGTCCCTGCCCATGCAGGGCTGGCACTGGGTGATTTGAAGCTCTTTTCCAACCCAACCATTCCATGATCCCACGAAAGATCATTTCTGTGCTAAATCACCCAAGAACAGGGGCTGTAACACGGGAAAATTCCAGGTCTCCTTTTCTCTCAGACACCACGGGACATTTCTCTGTGGTTTTCAGAAGAGCTTTGCTCTCTGCAGCTCTTGGAATCCCTGTGAAATATCCACGGGTGGAGCTGGATGATCTTCAATCCCTTCCAGCCCAAACCATTCCATGATCCCACAATCCCTTCTGTGCTGTGTCATGAATGACTCAGCAATTAAAAAAAGCGGTGAATTCCTGCTGGGGGGAATTCCTGCTGGGGGGAATTCCTGCTGGGGGGGGATTCCTGCTGGGGGGAGTCCAGCCTTTCCTCATGAGGAGCCTAAAACCTCCCTCCCTGTGCAGCTGATTTGCCTAGAACAAGGGATATGAATTCTGAGGAAGCCTTTGCATGCATTTGGGTCGGGCAGATACGTGTGCTGCTTCCGTATGGATCATATCTCCACTTCCTTTGCAAAATGCTCAGTCTCATTAAATATTAACTCCTCTACCAACTGAAGGATCGATTTCCAACAGAAGCTTTGCCTGCAGGAGGATTTTGTTTCAAGCAGATGCATATTCAAAGAATTAAGGTTTATTCATTGTCTGCAAAGCCCTGAGCATGCCCAGGTACTTGCATATGCAAATCTGGAATTTGCATACACAAATGTCTTTCTTTTTTTTACGTGCACAGCTGCCTGGTTCGCTGGGGATATTTTTCAGGGACAATTCGACCACAATGTAAATAAAAAGCCCTAAACAACAAATCAAAGAAAGAAGAAAATAATAAATAAGGAGCCTTACACTGGCAGAATATTTGTTTTAAGGCCTGTCCTCAAATCCAAAGAAACATGTCAGATTTTTCCACTAGAAACATGGATCATGATGCAACTCAGGTAAATGAAGGCCCCAGAAGAAAACCTGAGCTTTCTAAGCTATTTTAGCTGAAGTATGAAACACTGGTTAAGCAGTTTCTTTCCTGGTTAAGCAGCCCCAAGCTGTGAGTCTCATTCCCTGGAGGGTGTTTGAGTCCTGCTGCTCTGCTCTCCCGGGACAATTCCACTTAAGCAACATCCAGAACTTCTGCCAAGAGTGTGGGAGGGGTGCAAGAGACTCATTCCAAACCTCAATTTACATTTTGATAACAATATGCAAATGCCCCACTGGGGTGGTGACTGAAGCCAACGATTGCCTCTGGTGAGCACCAGAGACTCTGGGATCCCAGCACAGGGAGGACCTGGAGCTGCTGGAGAGAGCCCAGAGGAGGCAGCAGGATGAGCAGAGGGATGGAGCAGCTCTGCTGGGAGGAAAGGCTGGCACAGCTGGGATTGTTCAGCCTGGAGAGGAGAAGCTTTGGGCTGAGCTCAGGGTGGCCTTGCAGGGCCTGAAGGAGCCCCAGGAAAGCTGGAGAGAGACAATTGCCAAGGGCTGGAGGGACAGCACCCAGGGAATGGCTTCCCAGTGCCAGAGGGCAGGGCTGGCTGGGATCTTGGGAATCAGGAATTGTTCCCTGGCAGGGTGGGCAGGCCCTGGCACAGGGTGCCCAGAGCAGCTGTGGCTGCCCCTGGATCCCTGGCAGTGCCCAAGGCCAGGCTGGACACTGGGGCTGGGAGCAGCCTGGGAGGTGACTGGGGGTGGAATGAAATGATCTTTATGATCCTTTCCTTCCCAAAGGAAATCATTCCCTAATTCTGTGAGCTCTCCTGGCACGTCTGCTCCACCCTCACTCCATTTCACCCAGACAGAACTTTCTGCCCTCAGCACCTGAACAAAACAATCCCCTGTGTGCAAGGCTCAGACATTCCCTGGGAAAACCAAATCCTTCAGCTCCTCCTTGTGCTTTATTCTTTTAAAAAAGGGAAGGAGGAAAGAGAGAGGAAGAGAGAGAGGAAGAGAGAAAGAGAAAGAGAAAGAAAGAGATGAAGAGAGAAAGAAAGAAAGAAAGAAAGAAAGAAAGAAAGAAAGAAAGAAAGAAAGAAAGAAAGAAAGAAAGAGAGAAAGAGAGAGAGAGAGAGAGAGAGAGAAAGAAAGAAAGAAAGAAAGAAAGAAAGAAAGAAAGAAAGAAAGAAAGAAAGAAAGAAAGAAAGAAAGAAAGAAATGTGTTCTCCCAAGCTGTCCCACAGCTGAGGTTCAGGGAGCTCCAGGAAGCAGCAAACCATGGGATTTATTCCTGTTTGCAGGGTGGCTGAGCCTGAAGGGTTTGATCAATGCCAGATTGGTTTCCAATAGCTTTAAAATTCTCTCAACATTTGAAAAAGCAAGAAATGATGTGCAAGGCATTGGCTGGGCACCTTTTACCAGCATCCCTTCTGTCAGCTCCTGGCTATGAGCCAAGCCAGGCCTGGCTGGATAGTTCAGAAATGCAAGTCACTGGATCAGCTGGACACCAGTGAAAAAAAAACCCCAAAACTTCAGGGAGGCAGGATTAAAACCATTTGTAAAGCTTAAAACGTTCCCATTTTTCCCCACGCTGCTGGGTTTGGTGTGGCTGGGGATGAGCCCCTACATCAAATCAGTTTGTCCCTCTGGGAATTCTTTCCTGAGCTCACTTACTTCGGGGTTCCCGAGGTCCATCCACCGTGATCTTGATGGCTCTGTGGTACGTGGCTACTTGGGGAGGGTTGGTGAAGACTGTGATGGTCAGAGTGAAGCTCTTCCCTGCAACAGGAAAGAAGAAAATGTCGCTGAGCAAAAAATAAAAATATTTTATTTTATAAGTAAATATATATTTTATTTATATGTGTATTTTAGTATTTTATCATTTTATTTATTATTTATATATTTATTTTATTTATATATGCATTATTTATTTATAAATAAAATAAATAAATATATTTTCTTTTTCATAATTCCTGAGCAAGTGCTGAGAAAAGCAAACTCCTCCTTTCTGCTAGAGCTCCAACACCCTGCAAGGCACGAAAAGGTTTTGTGGGGTGTAGAATCCTGGTGCTGGATTCGTTCCCTCCGTGGCAACTGCTCAAAGCTTTCGGGGAAACAAAATTAATTTATATTTAAATCGTCTACGCTCTGTTTGTAAAATAGAAAAAAAAAAAAAAAAAAAAAAGGAGGTTACCCTCAACTGTCAGGGTTTATCTGATGTTCCTGACTCTGGTGTGTTATCTGTGCTTTCTAAAGGGAGCTCGTTCAGGGAGGTTGGGAAATCGTGGCTGGCTTTTCCAAACCTGCCACGGGAATGGGAGCAGCAGCGCTTGTTAAAAAAAAAAAAAACCAAGAGAAGTGGGTGCTCAGATCCCCCAGGCAGGCTGTAAAATCCCCCACTCCGTGGCTGAGGCCAGCAGGAGATCAATTCCATCTTGTGAAGCAGAGGCCTCTGAAAATCATCCGCTACTGCAATGCCAAGAGAGAAGGGAATGGAAATAATAATAATAATAATAAAAAAAAAAATCCCTACAGCTCATCCACAGAGAATTAAAACATTTTATGAAGCCACAGCAGAGGATAAGGCTCAGATTCTCTATTACTCAGCAAGAAAACTGTGAAGGCTATTTCTAAGTTGTTCTGTGCATGGCATGGCTCTGTTTTGGGAAAAGTACTGCTACCCCTGGATCTACTCCTGGCGTTTTTGCAAGAAGAACAGAAGTAACCTTCTGCATCTTTGATAAGACCTCAGATGATGGTGTTGGCCTTGGCAGCAGCAAAAAAACATTGCCTGGCAGCAGCTTCAGCATCGTTATCCCAGCATCAGAGGGCTGAGAGCCTGACAGGAATCTCTCTTATCAGCCAGAGACATCAGGGGACATCACCCCGAGTGGGATAACCAGGAATTGCTGTAAGAAAATTGAGGTTCTTCCTCCCTCTCCCTCCTTTTCCCACCTGGCTCCAGCTGGAGTGTGGAGTTTCTTCCCTTCCACCCATTTTTTTTACTCTTTGCTTCAGTTAGCTTTATAAATAAGGCTGAATTGAAGCAGAAGTTGGAAAGAGAAATGTAAATATTCGTGCCTGCCTGTAGCAGCAGCACTGTTCCCCCCCACCCTGGGAACACAACCAGGCAATTCCATCCTGGCCTTAATGCAGCCCCCCCAAAAAAATGCTCTGCAGGCACTGCAAACCCTGCTCCTGGAGCTTGTCCTCATCCCCCTCCCTGGGAATTCAGCCTCCCCAGCCTGAGGATGAGGAGCTGTGGGAAGAGTCTTGGCCAGGGCCTCACAGGGATGGGAACACTTTGGCTGCTGCAGCTAAACCCGGCTCTAATCCCAGTCCTGCCAGGAGTTAAACCAAGCCTTGCAAATCCCAGCGTCCTCCCACATCCAAATCCTCGCTAAAAAAAAAGCCATCCAGGAGATGGAGGGAATGGTAAACATCATTTCACATCTCTCTCTCAGGGCATTTGGTGCTGCATCTACCCCAGACAAGGATGGCTGAGTTGTTGACATCCTTTAAAACAGCAAATTTTGTGATGAAGCTTTACGGCTTTGTTCATCTTTCCCTGCCAGCACAACAGGAGAGGCACCAGGAAGAAAGTTTGATCAATTCCCTCCCAAAAAGCTTTATCACTCATCAGAGAGGCACCTGGAGATCACAGAATCACAAATTATAATGCGTTGGGGCACACAAGGATCATCAAGTCCAGCTCTCAAGTGAATGGCCTGGACAGGGATTTTCCTTCTGTCCAAAATATAATTTCCTGTATCACTAAATACAACACTTTTCACTAAGACAGAAAAACTTTCAAAATAGTTCTCTGTTTATTTAAAGGGTTTTCTAACCCTTTATTCTCTGGATTAATCTGCAGCGTTTTCATTTTGCTTCCAGTTTGGGACTTTTTTTTGACAACTGCTCTGCTAGAACACATAATCAATTGATTTCTTTAGAAAGCTCTGGAGAAGTTCCTACATAGAAAACAAATGCAGGAGAAACCCCCAAAACAACAGTAAAATGCAGGAAAATGTGGCCATAATTCCAGTCCAGAAAAAAGAAGAGTTCCCACAGGAATCATCAAGTCCAGCTCTCAAGTGAATGGCCTGGACAGGGATCTTCCTCCTTTCCAAAATAAATTTCCCTGTATCAATAAATAAAATGCTTATCTCTAAAACAGAGAAAATTTTAAAATGTACTTCATTTACTGGAGTAATCTGCAGTATTTCCATCTGACTTCCAGTTTGGGATTTTTTTTTTGTCAACTGCTCTGCTAGAACACATAATCAACTTATTTCTTCAGAAGGTTCTGGAGAAGTTTCTACATAGAAAATAAATGAAGGGAAAACCCCAAAGACAAGAGTGAAATGCAGGGAAATGGGGCCATGATTCCAGTCTTTAGGATCAGAATAATTCCAGTGTTTAAGACCACAATGAACAAGAAGAGCTCCGACATGGATAATGGCCTGGACAGGGATCTTCCTCCTTTCCAAAACAGAATTCCCTGTATCACTAAATTCAACATCTAGACCACTAAAACAGAGAGAGAATGTAAAAATGTCCTTCATTTACTGGACTAATCTGCAGTATTTCCATCTGACTTCCAGTCTGGGTTGTTTTGTTTGTTGTTTTTTTTTTTACAACGGCTCTGCTAGAACATGGTGTCAATTCATTTCTTTAGGAGGCTCTGGAGAAGTTTCTTTATAGAAAATAAATGCAGGAGAAACCCCAAACACAACAGTTAAATGCAGGAAAACATGGCCATAATTCCAGTCTTTAGGATCAGAATAAAGAAGAGGAGGGAGAAATTTTAAATTTTAAAAATTTAAAAATATACTTAACTTACTGGATTAATCTGCAGAATTTACATATTACTTCCAGTCTGGGGTTTTTTGGTTTTGGTTTTTGGTTTTTTTTGGGGTTATTTTTGACAACTGCTCTGCTAGAACACGGTGCCAATTCATTTCTTTAGAAGGCTCTGGAGAAGTTTCTATATAGAAAATAAATGCAGGAGAAACCCCAACAGCATTGTAGCAAAACGTGGCCATAATTCCAGCCTACAAAACCAGAATAAAGAAGAAGAGGGAGCTGATTTTTTCAAGTTTTTTTTTTCCAGAGCAGACTCGACCGAGCCCGTGTGGGGCTGTGACAGGAGCTGGAGGAGCAAGAAGACACTTGGGTTGCTCCTTGTTGCCAGCAGACTGCTCATGAACCACATCCTGGTTAACCACAGCCCCCAGAACCACCAATCTGTGTGTCCCTCACTGCTGCACACCAACAATCCCACCTGCCTTTTATCCCCTGCTTCTTCTGCCCCCTTTCCATCCAGATTGATGAAGTGGTTTCACGGCTCCGGCATTTATTCATCATTTATGGGGCTGTCACCTCCAGGGATGGGCACTTCAAACCACCTCAGATGGATTCTGAGTTGTCCCAACATTTATAGGATTGCTCAGGAGGTCCCTTGAGACTGGGCAAAACTGGGAGAACTTCAGAGGAAGAGCAAAGCACGAAGTTCAAGAGGGAACGGCCTCAGGCTGGGCCAGGGGAGGCTCAGCTGGGCCAGCAGCAGGAATTTCCCCATGGAAAGGGTGCTCAGGCCTTGGCAGGGGCTGCCCAGGGAGCTTTGCAGTGCCCAGCCCTGGAGGTGTCCCCTGGAGGTGGCACTCAGTGCTCTGGGCTGGGGACAAGGTGGGCACGGGGCACAGCTGGGACTCAGTGACATTGGAAATCTTTTCCAGCCCCAGGGATTCCATGAAAAGGGAAGGAGACATTCCAAGGGAGGAAAGCCCATCCCTGGGTGTTTGTGCCAGGCTCTTGTGTCCGGGGTGGGCTCCAGCATCCACCTCCCCCTGCCTTGGGCAGCAGGAGCTGCAGGTGGATGGGGCCAGGACCAGCCTGGCACCTGCAGGAGTCACCCCAGCAGGGCATCTGGAGGTGCCCAAGGAGCACCTGGAGGTGGCACTCAGTGCTCTGGGCAGGGTGACAAGGTGGGCACGGGGCACAGCTGGGACTCCCTGTGCTGGGAGGGCTTTTCCAGCCTCAGAGATCCTGGCATTCTGTGACACTGTCCCTTCAACCCAGGCCATTCCATGATTCCACGATCAACCTCCAAGATCAAAGCCTCTGCCTGTGCCCTGCACTGAAATCCAGGAATTTGAACCCCCACTCCACGTCCATTCCCTCTCCAGAGGCTGGAGCAGAACCAGCTCCCCTCCAGCAGGACCTCAGTGGCCTCCAGCACAGCCCTGCAGAGCTCTAGAGGGAGCAAAGAGGCCGATGAGCTGCGGCCCCTGGGAATGTCTGAGAGGAACCGAGGGGGGAAACATGAATCCTGGGTGACACCAGGGTCACATGAAGTTCCTGTGTCCTGCTTGAGTCATCCCTGAGCAGTGTCACCCTCAGCTGGGGCTGCAGGGGACACACAAGGAGCCTAACACTTCTAATCAGAGTGGCTGCATGGGCAGAGGGAGAAGGGAGTGAGGAACTGTTGGGCAAAGAGGCCACAACTTGAACCTCTGCCTTCACTTGGATCCTTTGAAAAAAGCCATTGAAGCCACGGATAAAGGGTCATCCCAGTGGGAGCAGAAAAAAATGGAGTGAAACCTTCAGAGATTTGGCTGTGGAGGGGGGAGAGGAAAAAAAAGCAAAGAGATGGGGTGGGTGTAATCACTGCGTTTTACTTCTGGGCTTCATTCTAATCAACCTTGGTGCCATTAGATTTGGGTTGGTTGTTTGGGTTTTTTCTTTTTTTTTTTTCTTTTTCTTTTTCTTTTTTTTTTTTTTTTTTTTTTTTAAATTGTTACAGTAAATTATTAAATTAGAAAAAGGGGGAAAATAAGGAAGGAAAGCGGCCAAGAATGTCTGTGCTGACAAGGACAAAAGGTATAGATGGAAAACTATGAAATGTAAGGCCCAAATGCAACTCAAATGACATTACAGATGTTTCTATTCTATTAAGGAGAGAATTCCAGGTTCGAGGAAGAAACAGGATGATTTCATTTTGGAGGGGTTTTTTTTATCCAGCTTCTACCTTTTAGCCCTTTGTACCAGCATTAAACCACGCTAAATGCTCAATTTTCCCCATTTTTCTGCCTCCTCACAGCATCTCCCTGGCTCTCTGCCAAAGCCATGAGCTCTCCTGCATTTAAACATCTCCAGGATGCCATCCACACGTTCCATACCCCTTCCCAAACGTCACCTCTGTTCTTGGGTTATGGAACCCAAAATGTCTATTTTGTTTCATCTGCTGAAAGCAGCTGGGGAGATGTTTTTTCTTTATCTCTTGTAACTCTGGGGGGAGAGGGGCAGATGCCTTCTGATAATGGGGCAGCTGTTCAAACCAGGTGGGGCAGGGTTTGTTATCTCTGTCACCACCCCTCCTCCCTGCAGGGGATCTCTGCTGCTGATGGGCCATGAAGGCTCACCAAGGACAGGACACATTCCATCATCCCACTGGGAGATGCTCCACCCAGTGGGGGGAGCCAACCATTCCTACCTGGATAAAAACTGAGACTCAGGAACACCAGGGATCTGGTTCCACTGGATTCCTGGAGGAAGACTGGACCCTTCTCACCATCCCTGGGCCCTTCTCACTATCCCTGGGCCCTTCTCACCATCCCTGGACCCTTCTCACCATCCCTGGACCCTTTTCTCTCAGGATCATCTCTGCCCCACCAGAACCACCTCTGCCACTCCAGGAGGACTCACTGTGGGCTGCTCCCAACCCCCTGACCAACAGGGTGTCAGGTTGGAGCTCTGACTCTGTCAGGGTTCTCCAAAATTGTTGTTTGTTTGTTTGCTGGTTTGGTTGGGTGGTTTTGTTTTCTACTACATTTGTATTGTTAATATTCCTAGTAAAGAACTGTTATTCCTATTCCCAAATCTTTGTCTGAAAGCCCTTAATTGCAAAATTATAATTTGGTGGGGGTGAGGGGTTTACATTCCCCATTCCAAGGGAAACTCCAGCTTTCCCTGGCAGACACCTGTCTGTCCAAATCAAGACAACCTCCCAGGCACTGGGGCCAAATCTTTGCTGGGTCCTGTCTCTGAGCACTCCAAATCTGATCAGTAAATTGAGAATAAGCTGAAATCACTCGACCCTGCATGAATTATCAGCTGCTTATCCCAGTTTTTGCAGGTGTTCAAAGCCTGCATGAGGCAAAATCCTGTGCTCAGGTGGTGGCTTTTTTGCCTTTTTTTTTTTTTTTTTTTCCTCCAGCCACCAGTGAGGGTTTGGCACAGAAGAAAATTTTGCCTCTTATGTTTGAGCTGGTGCTGTTTCATCAGAAGAAAAACAAATAAATAATAAAAAAAAGCTGCAGCTGGAGCAAGAGGCATCAATAAAATAAAAAAAATAAAAAGAGCATGATTTGTTTACCAGCAGCACCACAGATGCCACTGGATTTAAATATGAAATGAAGCTGCTCTTCACCTCAGCTGTGGATGGTTTGTAAATTGTGACCGCCGCAGACCAACGGTCCAAACACCCAAATGAGGGTGGTGGCCTGAAAAAAAAATCCACCAGGGAGAACTTAGAGACTTTCCCAGGACCTAAAGGAGCTCCAAAACAACTCCAAAACAGCTCCAAACCAGCTGGGGAGGGGCTTGGGAGAAGGGATGGAGGAGCAGGAATGGTTTGAGGTGGAGGAGGGCAGGGTTAGATGGGATTTTGGGAAGGAATTCCTCTCTGTGAGAGTAAGGAGGCCCTGGCACAGAAAAAATTGTGGCTGTCCCACCCCTGGAAGTGTCCAGAGCCAGCTTGGAGCACCCTGGGACACTGCAAGGTGTCCCTGCCCAGGGCACTGGATGAGTTTTAAGGTCCCTCTCAACCCAAACCATTCCATGATTCCAAGAGCTGCCCCTGCGAATCGAAACGGAGCTGTTCCTGGATTTTTATGAATTTTTCCTCAGCTTTAAGCACGTGTCAAACAGGAAATTTGGGAAATACACCCCCCTTCCCTCCTGCCAAAGCAGCCTGGCTCGGATAAACCTGACCTTGGGAACATTACTCACTCCAGGGAGTTCTTCCCTCTGTGTTTACACAGCAGCTCCTCACCCAGAATGAAATCTCCAGGGCTCTAAATCAATAAATGTTTTTGTTCTGGGTTTCCACAGAGCCAAAAGGGGTCCTGCTGCAAACTGGAACCCCCAGAAATACTGGATTTTTTTCTCTTTTTTTCACAATAAAGGTGAAAAAGCAGCTTATCCCTGCAGGGACATGGCTGATCCTGGCTTTTCCCTTTTCCTTTCCTTCCCAGCTCCCAAATCTGGAATTTTTTTCACAATAAAGGTGAAAAAGCAGCTCATTCCTGCATGAACATAACTGGTCCTGGCTTTCTCCCTTCCCTTTCCTTCCCAGCTCCCAAATCCTGATTTGTTTTTTCATAATATTTGTGGGAAAGCAGCTCATTCCTGCAGGGACATGACCGGTGCTGTCTTTTCCCTTTTCCTTTTCCTTCCCAGCTCCCAAATCCTGAATTTTTTTTCACAATAAAGGTGAAAAGGCAGCTCATTCCTGCAGGAACATGACTGATCCTGGCTTTTCCCTTTTCCTTTCCTTCCTAGCTCCCAAACCCTGATTTTTAATTTTTTTTTTTTAAATTTTATTCTTTTCACAATAAAGGGGGAAAAGCAGCTCATTCCTGCAGGGACATGACTGGTGCTGGATTTTCCCTTTTCCTTTCCTTCCCAGCTCCCAAATCCCGGTTTTAGTTTGGGTGTTTTTTTTTTTTTTTTTTGGTTGTTGTTTTCTTTTTTTCATAATAAAGGAGAAAAAGCAGCTCATTCCTGAAGGGACATGGCTGCTCCTGCCTTTTCCCTTTTCCTTTCCTTCCCAGCTCCCAAACCCTGATTCCTGATTTTAGGGTGGTTGTGTTTTGTGTGTTTTTTTTTTTTTTTTTTTTTTTTTTTTTTTTTTTTTTTTTTTTTTTTTTTTTTGTCCCCACAATAAAGGTGAAAAAGCAACTCATTCCTGCAAGGACATGGCTGCTCCTGGCTTTCCCCCTTCCCTTTCCCCCCCAGCTCCCTGCAGCACTCCAGACATGCCCTTCACACTCTTTTCCTCCCTTTCCCCACCTTTTTTTTTTCCTGGCTAACAATTCCAATTCTGGCCTGGAAAGCAGCAGAGCTGCTGTGGGCTTCCCAGAGCAAGGAGGCCAGCAGAAAGTCGTGTCTTGGGGTGGAATCCTTTCAGTCATGAAGTCCAAAAATAACGGTGCTCAGCCAAAATGCACCAATTATTTTGGCGCTTTGAACCTCAGGCAAGGCAGGAATTACGTTGAGCAACCCAAATGACATCACTGAAATCAAGTCATGGAGACATTGTCGAGCTCAGCAAGGCACTCAGATTGAGTTTTACCTTCTCAAGGGGGTGATAAGGTGGTTGTGGAGCCAGGGGTGTGTATTCTATTTCATCTGTTGAAAGCAGCTGGGGAGATGTTTTTTCTTTATCTCTTGTAACTCTGGGAGGAGGGGGGCAGATGCCTTCTGATAATGGGGCAGCTGATAAACCAGGTGGGGCAGTGTTTGTTATCTCTGTCACCACCCCTCCTCCCTCCAGGGGATCTCTGCTGCTGATGGGCCATGAAGGCTCACCAAGGACAGGACACATTCCATCATCCCAGTGGGAGATGCTCCACCCAGTGGGGGGAGCCAACCATTCCTACCTGGATAAAAACTGAGACTCAGGAACACCAGGGATCTGGTTCCACTGGATTCCTGGAGGAAGACTGGACCCTTCTCACCATCCCTGGGCCCTTCTCACCATCACTGGACCCTTCTCCCCATCCCTGGGCCCTTCTCACCATCCCTGGGCCCTTCTCACCATCACTGGACCCTTCTCACCATCCCTGGACCCTTTTCTCTCAGGATCATCTCTGCTCCACCAGAACCACCTCTGCCACTCCAGGAGGACTCACTGTGGGCTGCTCCCAACCCCCTGACCAACAGGGTGTCAGGTTGTAGCTCTGACTCTGTCAGGGTTCTCCAAAATTGTTGTTTGTTTGCTTGCTCGTTCTTTTTTTTGTACTACTACATTTGTATTTTTTAATATTCCTAGTAAAGAACTGTTTGGGAATGCTCCCATTCCCAAATCTTTGCCTGAAAGCCCTGAATTGCAAAATTATAATTTGGAGGGGGTGAGGGGTTTACATTCTCCATTCTAAGGGAAACTCCAGCTTTCCCTGGCAGACACCTGTCTTTCCAAACCAAGACATAAGGGAAGTCCCTGTCGCTCTTGGGGAGATTTTCCCTGATCCTTTGCTTCTTTTAGAAGTCCAAAAATACCACCCTGAGCTGCAGACATGAAATATTGACCCAGGCAAGATGTGGGAGCTGCTCCAGGTTCAAATCAAGAAAACTCAGGCCCTGAGTTTTGCTGCCAGCTGGGATCTCAATTCCTCACAGGAGAAGTGAAAAGATTCCCCCCAAAAATGCCTAGGAGGAGCATCAGATGGATGAGACTTCCATAGATTTCTCTTCCATGAAAAGAGGAAAATCAGCCTGGGCAGGAGGCTGGAGAGCCTGAATCAAGGGATGAGAAGACTGAGGGATCCTCAGAGGAGTTTCAGGTGGATCCCAGGATACCAAAAAGGTGGAAAAGGTGGCTTGTTCCTGCAGAGGCATGGCTGGTCCTGCCTTTCTCCCTTCCCTTTCCTTTCAAGCTCTCAAATCCTGATTTATTTTTCACAATAAAGGTGAAAAAGCAGCTCATTCCTGTGGGGACACGGCTGGTCCTGGCTTTATCCCTTTCCTTTCCTTCCCAAATCCTGATTTGTTTTTCTCACAATATTTGTGGGAAAGCAGCTCATTCCTGCAGGGACATGGTTGCTCCTGGCTTTCCCCTCTTCCTTTCCTTCCCAGCTCCCAAATCCTGAACTTTTTTTCACAATAAATCTGGAAAAACAACTCCTTCCTGCAGGGACATGGTTGATCCTGGCTTTTCAGCATCAGGTGAATCCCAGGATACCAAAAGACCAGAAATATCTTAGGAAGAAGCTTCCCTGGAGGGGCTCTTGGGCTGCTCCCTTAAATCTCAGCTGCCTCAAGGAGATGCAGGGGGGAGGTTCTAAAGTCATTTTTCCCTCCTCTTTTCTTGCACTGCAGAGGTACCAACACTCAAATCCCTTTCCACAGAGAACCTCAAATCCCTTTCCTCAGAGAAACCCAAATCCCTTCCTCAGAGAAACTCAAATCCCTTTCCTAGGAGATCTTCCCTCAGAGAAACATCCTCCTGATGGCACCCAGCGTGCCAGGAACGTGCCAGGTGCTGATTGAAAACCACATTTCTGCTCCAGTGCTGCTTTTTGTCCTTCCCTGGAGCAGGCAACACCTTCAGCATTTCACCCTCAGAAGCCTCTCCCTTGCACAACAGGGTGTGAAAGGTTGCAAGGGTGGGACTGAGCTCACTAAAAGGGCCTCGGTTTTTCTGCCTGTGGGGTTTTTTTTTTTTTGATGTTTGCACTCGAATTTGGTGATTTGTGTGCAGCCAGTTTCAGTTCTGGGCTGTGCTGAGGGGTTTCACTTCCCCGGGCCGTGGGCTTTGGTGATGACACCATCCTGTGCTGATCCCTGCCAAGTGTGGAAAAGGGCACCTCTGATGGACCTTCTGTCCTCAGGCAGCTCGGATTTGATGGGAATTCCTTGGAAAAGTTCATGGCTGGGATGTGAAACAGGAGCCTCAGCTGGATTCCTGATCTCCCTCTCTCCTGTGCTCCTTCTGCCACCTCGGTGAGATTTTCCCTGTGAATGTGCTCGGGCAGAGATGCCACAAAAGCACAAAATTTGTGGTGTTTAGAGAATGAAAATACGTGGCAGCTGAGTGGCATGGGCAGGAAATGCTTGTGGCCATTGATCAGGAAAGAGCTGGAGCAGAAGAAAGGTGGGAAAATAACTCAGAATCTGGGAGAAGACAGAAATAAAAGAGGATGTAAAAAAGAGGAGGCCTCTGAAGAGAGGGTGTCCTACAAGAGAATCCCAGAATGGTTTGGGCTTGGAAGGGACCTTAAAAATCATCTCATCCCACCCCTGCCCTGGCAGGGACACCTCCCACTGTCCCAGGCTACTCCCAGCCCCAGTATCCAACCTGGCCTTGGGCACTGCCAGGGATCCAGGGGCAGCCACAGCTGCTCTGGGAATTCCATCCCAGCCCCTCCCCACCCTTCCAGGGAGGAAATTTTTCCTGATATCTGATCTAAACCTGTCATTTTTTCAGTTAGAAGCCATTCCCTGGGTGCTGTCCCTCCAGCCCTTGGCAATTGTCTCTCTCCAGCTTTCCTGGGGCTCCTTCAGGCCCTGCAAGGCCACCCTGAGCTCAGCCCAAAGCTTCTCCTCTCCAGGCTGAACAATCCCAGCTGTGCCAGCCTTTCCTCCCAGCAGAGCTGCTCCATCCCTCTGCTCATCCTGCTGCCTCCTCTGGGCTCTCTCCCTGGGCTGGGCCCCAGAGCGGGGGCAGCTCTGCAGGTGGGGCTCTCACCTGAGGGGGCACAGGGCCACCAAAAGCCACCCAAGGGTGACACCCAGGAGCTGTCACAGCCACAGGTCACCTCTGCCAACCCCAACAACCTCACACCCCAAGGAATGCCCCGTGTGCTGATGGCCAATTCCAGAGTGGGACTGTTGGGAGCTGGAATTTGGCTGCCAGGAGCATCATTTGTGTCTCAGCACCCCGAGGTCCTGTGGAAATCCCAGCTTTTGGGCTTCGTGGTGCTGGTGGTTCCTGTGGATGTTGTGTGTGCACCAGAGCTACACCAGCCTCTGCTGAATGGGAGTTTTTGTCCCCAAAAAACAACCCCAGCGACCTGCTGGAGCTGAATTTTTGGGGTGGGAAGCTGCCTGTAAGCCTCAAGTTTACAAAATGGATTAAAGCATTAAATCCATGCAGTGGGGAGCAGGAGGGAAAAGAAGATCTTTTAATGGAAAAACCAAGCAGCCTCTGGCTCCAAGTGGAGCAGCAACCACCAGAAAAACCTTCTGAACTTGGGTGGAGACAATAATTACAGCCCAGCAGGAACGGAGTGCTTGGGGTGCCTGGCCCCTGCACAAGTGGCAGCACAAGGAGATCTCAGCTGAAGCCCTTAGAAGCTAGGATAATAATAATAATAATAATTATTATTTATTTTATTTTATTTTATTTTATTTTATTTTATTTTATTTTATTTTATTTTTCATTAAAATATCTGAAGGCTTGAAAGAGAGATACTCAGCTGCCACAAACATAATGTTTGAACACACATTTGGAGAGGGTGGAATTATTTTGGTATTTTGGTTTTTTTCCCCCCAGAAATGGCTCTAATGGAAATTTCTGATGCTTCAATGCATGGGCTCCCCAAAAGCTGAATTTTTGCTTCCAAGCTGTGATGTAAATATCAGGGAAATTTCCTTTTTTTTTTTTTTTTTTTTTTTTCTTTCTTTCTCAGTCCAAAATCATTTTTGTTTTAAATAAAAAACCAGAGCTGGGGCTGGTTGTGGAGTGCTCAGAAATGACCTGACCTCCACAAAGTGCATCCAGCTCTACCCACAAGCTGTCCTGAGTGCTGTGTCACTGCTGAGGAGTTCAGGGAAAAGGGAAAAACAGGAAGAGCAGGTGGAAGGGACAGTCCAGGATGAAATGGCCCCAATGCAAAGCTTCTCCCACCTTCTCCCAGAAAATGCCTTGGGATCCTTAAGCCTAATGACAGCCCTGAGCCCAGCTATAATTTCAGCCCATTCATCAGCTTTTTGAGGTAGAAATTATCCCCCAGACTTTATAGGGATGACAGAGACATGGAAAGGTTAAGGCCCAGATTCACGAGGGGATTTATCCGTCTGAAGTGGGATTAAGTCCAAAATTCCACCTCTCCCCTCCCCCCTCCCCCCATCAGTCCAGGGGGATTTCAGAGGGGGTTTCTCCTGAAAAACACCCCCAAGCCCTCCAGGTGTCAGGCTCAGGCCCTCAGAGGGGTCACTTGGCCTTGACCTGCAGCCTCCAGCCTCTCCCCATGGTTTGGAGGCTGCTGCTCTTCTCCAAGGAATGGAGAGAGACAATTCCCCAAAGGGCTGGAGGGACAGCACCCAGGGAATGGCTTCCCAGTGCCAGAGGGCAGGGCTGGCTGGGATCTTGGGAATCAGGAATTGTTCCCTGGCAGGGTGGGCAGGCCCTGGCACAGGGTGCCCAGAGCAGCTGTGGCTGCCCCTGGATCCCTGGCAGTGCCCAAGGCCAGGCTGGACACTTGGAGCAGCCTGGGACAGTGGGAGGTGTCCCTGCCAGGGCAGGGGTGGCACTGGGTGATCTCCAAGGTTCCTCCCAACCCAAACCATTCCACAATTCCAGGATTCCATGGTTCCATGTTCTCAGCACCCACTATCAGAGACATTTTACAAGGGCTTGCAGTGACAGGACAAGGAATAATGGCTTTAAACTGAAAGAGGGAAGGTTTAGACTTGGTCTTAGGAAGGAATTCTTCCCTGGCACAGGGTGCCCAGAGCAGCTGGGGCTGCCCCTGGATCCCTGGCAGTGCCCAAGGCCAGGCTGGATTCAGTTCTGAGCAACCTGGGATAGGGACAAACGTCCCTTCCCATGACAGGGGGGTCGGAACGAGGTTATTTTTACAATCCCTTCCTTCCCAGCCCATTCCATGATTCGGTGGCACAGCACAGGAGCTGAGAACAAACTCCCTCCATGCCCTGAGGATCCCTGGTGACCCCTGGGCATGGCTGCAGGCAGAAGCTCCAGCTGCAGGGAGGAGGGAGGGTGTGGATTCCCTGGCAGAGCAGGAAAAGCCCAAGAACACTCCCATCACCATCAGGGCCATTCCAGCAGTGAGGAATTCCACCCAGAGTGGATCAATCCCAAGCTGAACCGTTCCTCCAGCAGCTCTCTGAGCACAGCAGCTGCCCTGGGACTGTTTCCTTGGAGCAAGGAGTCTCCATGCTGGCATTCCACTAACACAGCTCACATTGACCCCAGGGCTTGGAAAAGCCCCCGGGGTCACTCCAGGGATATCCAGGGAGGGGATAACGCTGCCACAGCCAACCTGGAAACCACCAACTTCCAGCTCCGTGCTCTTGGAGGTGGACAAAGTGCACAAAGCCCAGCCTGTGGGAAATCTGTGGCTTTGCCCAAGCTTTTTCCTTTGGTTCCTCCCAAAATTTTTCAGGGAACCGATGAGGACACGCGGCTCCCCCGCTGGAGAGCTCTGATGGCACCGAGCCTTCCAGAACCTCCTCTCCCTCCCTCCCCACACAGGCTCAGTGGGAAAAGCCAACAGGAATTTAGGATCATCTTTCCCTGCATCCATTTTTAATTTTTTTTTTTTTTTAAGCCCCAAACCTGCCCCGGTGCTAAAGGTTTGCACAGAATTCCCACCCCTGTGCCCTGAGGCTGCAGCTCTCCGAGGGGACTCCCGGGAATATCATCCAGAGAGGGAGGAAAAGAGGGCAGAGGTGAAGGGAATAAAGATTTTGGAGAGGCTGAGAAAACTCTGTGGAAATAATATGGTGGGGAAAACGTTGAGGAGCAGGATAGGGGCAAAAAAAAAAAAAAAAAAGGTGGAAGAGATGCAGCATTAAGATAAGAGAAAAAAAAATTAAAAGTGTATTTTTAATATTTTTTTTCCTGCTCCTTAAGGGTTTTTGGAAGGGAACAGAGACTGATTCAGCTGGATGAGGGTTTATGCACATGACTGTGCTGGAAAAGACTCTCTTGACAGCGATTGTGAGCCACTGATTTGCAGCATCCTCACTCCTGCTCAAGTTCTCTGGCCAGCCCTAAGCCTAATTTATCTCCCAGCAGGATTTTATTTTTGGTGACAAAATAGCTGCTCCTCTTGGAGTTGAGATGTGGGGACACACACCCCCCAAAAAAACCAGTATATTTTGACCAGAACTCCAGGAGTTCTGAAGGGTGGCATCAAAAGAAACCCATAGAGCAAAATAAAAACAAATTTGAAAAAAAAAAAAAAATGTAAAGCCAACTAAGAAAAAAGCTGCAGGGGAAACAGATCTCTCGAAACTATGTAACCTTTTCATCTAACGAGGTACTTTGTTTTCCCTAAACAACATTCTGGGAAGCCCTTTTATCAGGGCAAAAAAAAAAAAAAAAAAAAAACAACCCAAAAAAACCAACAACAACAACTTTTGGGGGAAACGCTCCCGGGGTGGCGTCTGCCTCATCCTCGCCACTGCAAAAAAAAAAAAAAAAAAAAAAAAAAAAAAAAAAAAAAAAAAAAAAAAAAAAAAAGTCCAAGCGGAGCTGTGCAGAACCAAAAAATAGATTTATTGTTATTGGACTGAGGGCAGTGGTTCAGCACTTGGCATGGCCACTGTTTACAGCAGGAATGCTCCCGGAGACAGGAAGTTCTCCGAGCCCTCTGCCATTATTTTTCTGCTGTTGACGCGTCCGGAGCGGGAGTTTATTCGCCCCAATGAAATCTTTAGTGCCCTTTTAGGGGTGAGAGAGGGGTGCTTGGGGAGCTGGCAGAGCCACTGCAGCCATGCTCAGCCTCATCCCACGGGATGGTTTTGGGGAGTCCCAATCCCTGTGAGGAGCAGCAGCATCCGTGGGGTTCGTTTCACGGTTGTGGATTCCCGGATTTGGCTGCTGGGAGAGAGCGAGCACCTCGGGCACTGGGAAAAGCTTCTCTCCCCTTCTGCCACTGCATCCCTGCCAAAATTCCCATCCCTTTGGAGGGCTGGCTTTGCTGCTCAGCCTCATCCCACAAGATGGTTTTTTTTGGGAGTCCAACCCCCGTGAGGAGCAGCATCGTCCATGGGGTTAATTCCACAATCAGGGATTCCCAAATGCAGCTGCACGGAGCAAGCCCGAGGCACTTTGGGCACTGTGAAAGGATTTTCCCCTCTTTTCCTGCCACTGCATCCCTGCTGAGGTTCCCATCCCTTTGGAGGGCTGGCTTTGCTGCTCAGCCTCATCCCACAGGGTGGTTTTGGGGAGTCCAACTCTGGTGTGGAGCAGCATCATCCATGGGGTTAATTCCACAATCAGGGATTCACAAATCCGGCTGCTCAGAGAGTGCCCAAGAAACCCTGGGCACAGGGAGAGGCTTTTCCTCTCCCTTCCCCTGCCATTACATCCCTGTTGAGGGCCAGCCTCATCCCACAGGGAGCTTTTTGGGAGCCCAACCCTGGTGTGGAGCAGCCTCATCCGTGGGGTTAATTCCACAACGGGAGATTTGCATAACCCCAGCAGCTCAGAGCGAGCCCAAGGCACCACGGGCACTGGGAAAGGCCTTTCCTTTTTCCTTTCCTTTCCTTTCCTTTCCTTTCCTTTCCTTTCCTTTCCTTTCCTTTCCTTTCCTTTCCTTTCCTTTCCTTTCCTTTCCTTTCCTTTCCTTTCCTTTCCTTTCCTTTCCTTTCCTTTCCTTTCCTTTCCTTTCCTTTTTCCTTTCCTCTCCTCCTTCCATTACTTCCCTGCCAAGCTTTCCATCCCCTTGGAGGGCTGGGCTTGCTGCTCAGCCTCACTGGGATTGCAGGGAAATCTTGGCTCAAATCAATGATGCGACCAAGCCACCCTAAATCACTTCAAAATAAATTTCTCCCTCCTGGCCTCTGGTTTTTTGGGAGGAAAATTCACCATTCAGAACCAAATGGAGAGAGAAGAGCCCTTGGAGAAGAGTGATGGAAGTTGAGCTTCTAACACACGCCCAGGGCACAGCCCCTTCCTTTCACTGAGCCAAGAAATCATGGAATGATTTGGGATTGGAAGGAACAATAAAGATCATCCAGTTCCCTGGGCAGAGACACCTTCCAGTAGCCCAGGGTGCTCCAGCCTGGCGTTGTGGACACTTCCAGGGATCCAGGGGTTGCCACAGCTGCTCTGGGAAATCCATTCCAGCCCCTCCTCACCCTCACAGGGAAAAATTTCCTCTCAATATCCAAAAATAAAATCCCATTCCCTTCCACTGGCTGGAGCGTCCTTCAAATGCCACATCCTTGTCAATCCAAGCTCCAAATAAAGATTTTATTTCAAACGCTATCAATTGGCCCATTTTTTTTTTTTTTTTGCCCCCAGTTGATCGCTGATGGATTTGCTCTATTTTCATCCCATCTGGCAAACTCTGCTTACTGTGGCTCCAGGATCTGATCCCACGTCCCCCTGCAGCATTCCAAAGGCTTGGATCAGAACCTGGACGCCTGCTTAATGCTGGTTTTACGACCCTGCTGAAGGGCAGCATCCTCTGTTTTGCACATACTTTCAGAACTTTTGAGTGCCTTTCGGTCAAAAAAATAAAACCAATCTCAACCAAGTGCTCAAATAACGCAGCCTGCAAAGAAGGAGCAAAGTCCTGGCTTGGGAAGACCAATGAAAATAATTGGATTTGGAATCCCGGCCAGTAATTTTTGGAGGTTTTTGAGATTTTTGGAGGTTTTTGAGTGTTTTGGAGATTTTTGTCTTAGAGTGACTTTTTTTTTTTTTTTTTTTTTTTTTTTTTTTTTTTTGTTCCCTGGGAATGATATCCAGAGGGAAGAGTACTGACAGCAGAAATTGTGCTCGGTGAAATCTCTCTGGTGTTCTACAAAGCTACACCTGGCTTTGGCTCTGTGGAAATCGAAAAACACCACGGAATTTACTCCAGCTCCTCTACTCCTGAGGAAATATGCCCATGGATTTCATTTTCCAGCCTTTCCAAGGTGCAGTTTTTAAAACTCTGCTGGAGCTCCAACTCTCAGGTTTAGATTGAGATCTCCTGCAGCAAGCCAAGACACTTCTCCATTAGCTCCTCTTAGGATAGCCCATTAATAATCATTTTCATCTGCAAAACATGTTTATTTGTTGGGATTTTTCGGAATCTTACGTCCTCCAAAGAAGATAGGAACTGGGATTAATGATTCCATGAGGAAAATATTTCACGTTCCCCAAGCCACGGAGCTTTCCCTCTCCAAAATAACTATTTATTTTTAATTTTAGCCAATGAACCGCTGCGGTGTCAGGCTTTTTTGCATCAGATCCATTTCATCAGAGTGACCTAAACCGGTTCTTTATCCACTAAAAAAAAACAGGGATACGTCGCAGCAGGAGCAGTCGGAAGCTTGGAATGTTCACGAACGGAGGGCAAAAAAAAAAATATCAAGATTAATTTTGTTTTAAGCAGGTAATCAGGCCAAGTTGGGGGTGTGTGTGTGTGGGGGGGGGAGGCTGAGATTGGCTGGAGTTTTAAAAGGACATTTTTCTTCCCGAAATGACTCGGTGGGGCTCCCCAGCCAGACGGGCAGGTTTGCCCAGTAGCATTCTCCAAGCTGGGCTGAGGAATCGGTGCCTTGGATCCTGGCCAACTCCAATGGAAATCTCTTTGGTTGAGGGGGAAAGAAAAGAAAAAAAAAAAAGCCAAATTGCTTTTCTATCGCATCCCCAGGTTTTGGGTGACCTGTGACAGTCTGACTCCTATTTTGGGCGTGAAGAAAATCAAATGGTTTGGGGTTTTTTTAGCTCTAAACAAGGCTGAGCAGCACGGGGCAAACTCCGGGTGTCGGGAACGGGAACGAGGCGGAAACTTTGGCTGATGTTTGGTGCCAAATATTGATGAGGGGAAATCAGCCCCCAGATCAGGGGGATTGGCTGTGACCCTCCCAAAACCAGGAGGAAGACATGGAAAATCATGTTGGATACAGACTCTCTTGCTGGATGTCACGGAAGACATGGAAATTATTTATGAACAGTGTCAAGAACGGGAATTTCCTCCTCGGAAGGGACAGAGCTGTGGCTGCTGAGGGGATTTTAATGAGGATTTTATGATCACCACTCACAACCAATCCCTGATTCTCCATCAGGGATTTCAAAGGAGGATTTTAAATCCCCTGAGGGCCACCAGGAGCCTCCACCGTGGCCTGAACCAACGTGAACTCTCAGCCCCTGCTCGCACAACGCCCCTGGCACCGCATTATCACCGGTGGCACTGAGCTGATCCCAGCTCAAACATTCCACGGCAAACAAAGTCGGGGGTTCATTTTCCTGCAGCCAAGTATCAAAGGCAGCAGTGCCCTTTGAAGCAGCCACCTTCTGCTGCAGGCTTTGTGCGAAAACGCCCCGCAGAACAGCAGCTCCCGAAAATCCCGCACAAAGGCAAACAATCCCCACCTTTGGAAAACAATCCCCTGGCGGAGGAGTAAACAAAAGCATCCATTAGTCACCGCCCCAGAGATGGGCAGGTGAGGATGTTGAACCTGACTAATAGCACGCAGCATTCCCGAATCCCTTCCACTTAAAGGATCCTCAGCACCTGGATGGGGATATCACACCTGGGAACTCCAGGTTGGTGTCCATGAGCGGCTAAAGGAGCAGGGTCAGGGTTCCCTATTCCCAAGAAATAGGGCCTGCTTTGTCCCAGCTGCTGGATTTTGACCTCGAGGCTCCCCCAGTTGCCTGTTATGATTTCCAGCCTCATTACCATGGCCAGGAACTGAACTACAGGTTTGTTTTTTTATGAGCTTCTCCAGCACTCTGCCAGCTATTCATTTGAATCTTCTAAACAGTCAGCTCTGAATCATAATGCAAATTCCATTTACTGAAAAGGTGGCACCTTTAATATTCCAAATGACCACGTTTAATGACTGATACTTTTAGACATTACAGCATCTCTCATGTTTTCAGTAAATGGATATAATTTGCTCTGCATTACCCTATTATTATTCCTCGCTGGCATTACAAGGCGACGTTCTCAAGCTGCGGGTGTTTTCCATTTGAAGGCGGCCCAAACAACACAATTTGCTGCCTCTGTACCCTCAGCTAAAAAAACCCTGCAGGACCCAGAGGAAAAACTGGACGGGGATTTTATTCCTCCAACGTCTTTAGCGCTCCGGCAGGGCCGCGCTTCTGCAGCGTCGCGGCGCTGTTTGTGTTGGAAGGGTGTCCACGGGTGCTTTTCACTTCAAAGGCGAGGAAAGGCTGTTGTGTATAATCAGGAGAACTTCCTTGCTCTATTCCCATTGGGAATCAAAGCCAGAAGTGGGTCAGCTCTGGGACTCTCCTGAAAATCAGGAATCCCGCGGGTGGAACCGGGACACGGCATGGGAACAGAGGGAGGGGAAGGTGCTGGGGAAGAAGCAGCAATCCCTGACTCCTGAGGGACACCAGAGCACAAATGGCTCCAAAATGAGAGCTCCTGAAGTTCAGGAGGTGCTGCCCTGTTTCACTAAATTGTCCTGGAAGAATGCTGGAATACCATCACGCCCCACTTTAAAGACAAATTAAACAGAAGGAAAATACAGAATAAAACACCGCCTTGAGTTCACGCTGGAAATGCGACGGATTTTCATCCCTGACCTTAAAAGAGAGAGGCTTCTCCTGAGTTTTTTCTGAGCCACAATTCACTGGCTTCTCTTTGGGGGTTTGACTGAACCTCCCTGAAGCCTCCTCACCATTCTGTTGGTTTATTTTAAGTGCTTCTTTTGGAATTGATGAGATTTAGGATTGAGGAGTGCAGTTTAAAAGGGAATTCTGCTGATTTTTTTGGGGATGAGGCTTTGTGCACCTGCCCACTCACGAGCATCAGGTGCTCTTTGCAGCTTCCTGATTATTTTTATATAGTCCCACTCTAAGTCAGCTCCAACTCTTATTTGTTCTTTATGCTCCAAAAGCCTTTTCCTTTCTACCAGTAACTGCTGGTTCTGGCAGAAATAAATCAGATTTTAAACCCCTCTGTCCTGCCTGGTCTCTCCTCTCTGTGCTGCAGGAAACATCAACTGCTGTGACTGTTGAATTTTGAGAGAAAAGAAGGTCAGAGAAAGGGCCTTCAGCAGGCCAGGAACTTGCGAAATTTTTAGGCCTGTGTGGGAATTATTTGTATTTTTAGCCTGACCCTCTCTGTGGCAAAGATTTTGCAGAGAGTGCCGGTGAGCCCCGAGATGACCACAGGCTGAAAATTCTCATTTTCAACGGAAAACCTGCCACTTCAACCTAACCACGGGTAACGTCACGCTGCCCAAATCATCAGAGGCGGCTGCCAGAGTTGAAATGTCACCCTCTGGGTGGGTTCTCCCTTTTTTTTTCCCCCCCCCCACACAACGGGATTTCACCGCTTAAAAACCGGAGCGAGGCGGAAAACGGGCCGGGAAGGAAACGCGGAACCCCACCTTGCTCATCCCGCGCCTTTGGAACCGAACTGTGCTACATCCTCCAGCGTTCCTTGGTGGATAAAAAAAAAAATCCCCAACCCCTCTGTCCAGGGGCAGAGGATGGAGCTGGAACCGCCCCCCGGTGCCACCCCGTACCTCTGCCGCTCCTGCCCACGAAGCGCAGGTCGTTGAACCGCGCCACCTGGTTCTTCATGGCGGCCGTGGCGTTGCGCAGCTCCGCCGAGTAATTCTCGTCATTCCCGGCCATCACCGTCACCAGGGTCCCATCAGGGACATCCCCCAGGGCCACCACCTGCAACAGCAAAAGCAGAACCCTCAGTTTCCTTTCTTTCACTGGAAGGTAAAACCGGCGTGGGGGAAGAAGGTGAAAATCTGGGTGGGCCGGTGTTGGAGGAGATGGGAATCGTTCCCGGTTTGCTGGGATCCTCTTCTTCCCCCGAATGTTGTCCCCTTTTGTTGTTCCCTAATCAAGGGGTTTTCAGCTTGAGGAGAGAATTTTCAGCTCTGAAATGATCAATTCTGCACGCGGCGGTTGTTGGTTTGTTGCCGCGCTGAAACGTTTTCCAATCCGGATTAAAAAAAAAAAAATTTCTTCTCCCCATTTCCTGGAGAACCTAAGAGCCTAAGATGGTGAATTTTTAAAACACCATTATATTACCATAACCTGTATTCTTGAAAGAGCATTTTTTTTTTTTTTTTTTTTTACTCCTCATTGTGGATTTCTACCCTTTTTAATCCCGATTTTTCCCAACGGTTGGGCAGAAATTTTTTTCTTCCTTGATGCACCCGGGCATGACATGAAATGAAAAATGTTCTGAGATGAAAAATACAGAAAATGAGCTTTCCAAAAAATCTCTCTAATTGTCAATAAATAAATAAATTCAAGCAGCAGCCCTCGATGGTTTGATTTATATCAGGAGCTCTTAACAGAGCTGCCCAAGCAGAAATCCAGAGCAAGGCCGTGGAAAATCAGGCCTCAATCAAACGTTTAATCCCAATTTACTGAACAATTCCTTTTTTTTTGTTTCCTTCAGGAGCATAAAGCAAATAATTTTCAGACCTCACCCTGGAGCGGATGGATGGAAATCATGACCTGAACTAAAGACTTTCCCCTTTTCCCAAAATATTTGTGCTCCGTGGTGCCAGAATCCATCAAACCTTTACGAACACAGGATTCACTGAGGGTTTTCATGAGAAATATAAAGATTTCTGAACTGAAATGTTCAGATTTGCTTACACCATTCACACTGGTTTAATGACGAAAAACTTAATTTTTTTCTTGTACTTTCCTGAATTCCCCAAACCAAATTCAACCTGCTGGAACTCCGTGGATATCCTGGGATATCCGGGATCTCTCTCCATGTTCCTCTGACAAAAATCAGAGCTTGAATTATTTTGTCTGATTTTCTTTAGAGCCCGTTGCCATTTCCCCAATTCCACAGCACTACCACTACCAAAAAAAAATATAAAAAAAAAAAGAACCCCAAACCCCAGAAAAACAAACTCAGAGATAAAAACCCAGCTCGTTTTTAATTCCTCTTTTGCCCTCTGGAAGAGGAACCAGCCTTGCACTGCGTCCTCTGAGCTGCAGCTCGAGATTTTCCTTCCTCTTAACATTTTCTGACTTCACTCCAGGCTGTTACAACTGGCTGAAGTTTGTCCCAACCTGATTTTTATTTCTCTTTTCTGAGCTGTCTGCTCTTTAAAAATGCGAGCAGCAGCTCCTTTACTTCACCCAGCCCTGATTTTTATTCCCCAGCCACAGCCACCTCCCCAAATATGAGAGAATTCCCCATTTTCAGGTATTTCCCAGCTTTTTTTTTTTTTCCCCCCACAGGAGGCTCAGCTTTTCATTTCTGTCCTCTCCCTTTGCTCACCCCTACCCCTGATTTTCACTTCCACATGCAAAGCTAAAATCTCTGGGTCAAAATTCCCTCTTTACATCTTGACTTCAACTTCCTCTTTCCCCCTTCCTCCCTCCCCGGCCCTGATTTTGGGGTTTTTTTTGTTCTCCTCCTCTTTGCTGCAATTTGGTTTTTTTGGGCCTGCTCTCAGCTCGGCTTTTCAGATCCCCCTTGATTTTTTGGCAGACATGAGGCCCTGCTGGAAATGCTAAAATCAGTCACAAAATCAGCGACTCTGCGGCCAGTCCTTAAAAATCCCTGCGAAAACCTTGACGCACCCGCATCCAGCAGAGAGAAAAATAAAAATAAAAAAAAAAACAGGGAAAAGGGAAAAACCAAGGCATTACCCTGCCATGCAAATATTTCATTTAAAGGGAATTTATGGCAGGGTTTTAAACCTTCACCAAGTTTTTTTCACAGATCCAAGGCCAGGTTGTCTCTGACGGAAAGGTTTGAAAGCTTTCAGGTCCCAACCTCGGTGATAAAAACCGGGAAGAAAATCCAAAAAAAAAACCAAAAAAAAACCAACCAAAAAATGAGTCAAAAACTGACCCAGCCCAGAAAAGAAACTAGACTTGAAAGTCACAGACAATAGAAACAGAAATACAAATATTGACATTAGAAAAAAAAAAAAAAAAAAAAAAAAAAAAAAAAAAAAAAAAAAGGACTAAACAGATAAGCTGGGACTCGTTACTGGAGTTATCAAAAAGCACTTTGTTGTGCTTTTTACCTCTAAAAATTCCTGTTTCCAGAGGAGCAAGGAGGCTTGCGGGGCTGTGGGGTATCTAAATTTACTTCTTCCTGCGCCAATTAATCCAAATTGGCCTCTGAAATTAAGATTTGGGTTCTTAACAGCGTTCGGGCAATGAGTTCAGACGGCACCCTGTTGGTTATTGTGAATTCTTTTTCGAGTCTTTCAGGATCGTTCTTAAATTTAGGAGAAACCAGCGAAAATCGGTCGTTTTGGTTGGAAATAAGAGCCCAATCCTGCAGAGTTTTTAGTGGATTTTTCTAAATGTGAGGAGAAAACTCTCTGTCTGCCTCCCACGATGAATAAAAACAACAAACATCTGATAAAACTCAGCGCTTTTTGTCAGATGCAAACTGAAATATTGACAGCAGAGGAATGACCTGAAACTGATTTTTTTTTTCCCCCCTGGGGCCAAACGATCTGAAAAACCCCCCGATTTTTTTAAACCAGCTTTGCAAACGCTAAACACTTAGTAGAAAACCACCGAGATGTGGCAAATTTTTTCAGGATTTATTTCTCAGGAGAAAGAATTTTGGGGAGGGGGTTTGAAGGTGAGGAACCACCGAGCCAGCAGGTGCCTCCCAGCCCATCCTTCCAGGCTCTCTGAATGAAACTTTTTTTTTTTTTACAAATTTTCGGGTGGGTTTGATTTAATTTATTTTTTAAATTTTTTTTATTTTTTTCTCCTGGTGAAGTTATCCCAGTTTTCCAAACTCCTGCAGCAGCTGCGCGGGGGGAGAGGGATGAACAGAAGCTGCGGGCGGGCTCAGGGGAGGGAAAGCGGCTGCGGGCATCTCTAAAAACCCCTGGATTTTTAAATTTTATTTTATTTTTTTCAACATCAGCGGGGCATTCCCAGCTTCCAGAGATGAGGATGGGGAAGAGCCACCTCTCCTGTCCTTCCTCCGCCGCTCCGGGGTGTGAGCGGGACCGGGATCCCCCCCCCAAGGAAAATCCGGGATTCCTCTTATCTCCCTTTCCCGGCGGGGCGGAGCGCTTTCCACACTCCCGGATTTCTGCCTTCCAGCAGGAAAAACTCGGCTAATTAACAGGCCCGGTGCGTGGGGAAGAGTGTAATAATTAATCTAAATGTGGGAATTTAGGAAGTGACCCCGTGATCGAGTTCCTCCCTTTGCCCCGGCTCTTATCTGGGGAAAACAAAGAGCAGACACAATAAAACTTTTTTTTTTTTTTTTTTTTTTTTTCCCTCTCGTCAGCAGCAATTCCCAAAGCTGAGCTGATTCCCTTCTCCCTCCTTTTTCTCCTCTCCCCAAAACAGAGGAAAGGCTCCAGCTTGGTGGCCTTCAACACAAAAAATAAAAATTTAAAAAAAAAAAAAAAAAAAAAAAACCAAGTTGCACCGAGGGCAGCCGGGGTTTAGCAGTGACCGCCAAAATAAAATAATAAAAAAATTAAAAAAAAAAAATACAAAGCCCGAGCTTGACAAATCCCGACCCTAAACCAAGCCCCGGGGCTCCCAGGAGCTGCGTGTCTGTGCGGCTCCCGGCTGGGATAAAAGGAGAACGCCAAGAATTCCCTTTTCCTCCCTTCGCTCGGGAGCGAATCCACACAGGAGCGGCGAGAAAAGCACCGAGTTCAGGGAGTCAGCGACAGTCCCGGGTCAAAAAAAGAGAGAGAGGAGGATGGTTTTCCTCCAAGGGGAAGGTTTTCCTCCAAAGGGAGGATGGTTTTCCTGGGAGCCGGGTAACGGGAAGGGAGGAAAGCACCACAAGCATCCCCCGCCCCGCTCGGGACAGGGATGTTCTCTCCCTTTTCCCCTCTCCCCATCTTTTCCTGGATTTTCCTGGGGTTTAGCAAAGGGGGAACCGGGGCACAGCTCCGAGCGCTCTCTGCCCGGGTTAGGCCGCGGCTTTGCTGTCATTAAAGAGGAAATGCGGGGGTTTTTTTGGGGGGGGATTGTGGCCGGGTGGTTCTGTGGTGTTTTCTCCCTCCCGGAGTCCCTGGCAAGGGGGGAAAACCCGGCACGGCCTGAGCCGGCGCTGCTGGGTGACAGCGGGACAGAGGGACAGAGGGACAGAGGGACAGAGGGACAGAAGGACAGAGGGACCTGCCACCACCACCCTTTTGGAGCGACTTTTGGGGCATCCCGGGGCTCCTTCAGTCGCGGGCCGCCCGCATCCATCTGCGGCATCTGCTCCCCAGCGCAGCCCAACCGCGCGGGGCCGGCTTTTGGGAACAAAATGGGTTTATTTCTATTTTTTTTTTTCCTCTGTTTGAGCAGAGCAGCCTCTCGTTCCTGGAGTTATGAATGGGGAGAGGAGGGAGGCGGCGGCTGCGGGGAGTTTTTCCCAGCCCTTCGCATTCCCCGGCTGCCTCCGCTCCTGCCCCGAGAGTGGCCGGGAGAGGGGAAAAGGATGGAAAGGATGGAAAGGAGGAGAAAAAAAGGATGGAAGGAAGGAAGGAAGGGGAGGAAAGGGTGGAAGGGAAAGGAAGGAGGGAAAGGAAAGGGTTGAAAGAAGGAGGAAAGGAAGGAAAAGGTGGAAGGCAAGGGAGAAAAAAAAGGATGGAAGGAAGGAAGGAGGGAAAGGGTGGAAGGAAGGAAGGAGGGAAAGAAAAAGGTGGAAGGAAGGAGGGGAGGGAAAGGAAAGGATGGAAAGAAGGAGGGAAAGGAAAGGATGGAAAGAAGGAGGGAAGGGCTGGAAGGAGGGAGAGAAAGGATTGAAAGAAGGAGGGAAAGGATGGAGGGAGGGAAAGGACGGAAGGAAAGAGGGAAGGGAGGGAAGGAAGGAGAGAAGGGATGGAAGGGAGGATGGACAGAAAGAAGGAGGGAAAGGACAGAAAGCACGGAAAGAAGGAGTGAAAGGAAAAGATGCAAGGCTGTGTGGAAAGAAGAAGGGAAAGGATGGAAGGAAGGACAGAAAGCACGGAAAGACGGAGGGGAAAGGACAGAAGGAGCGCAGCGCGGCTGCAGATCCGAGCCCCCATCCCCGCCACGCGCATCCTTCCCCCCTCACCCACCCACCCCCACCCCAAAATCCTACCTTGAAGGCGATGGGCAGCGTCTTGTTGCACCGCCAGTGCGTGGGCAGCACGGAGCAGAGGAAGTTGGGGCTGTCGGTGCGCACCAGCTCCCCGGGGTGATCCGCCAGGACCTCCACCATGCTGCGGTCGGCGGCTCCGCGCAGTTTCCCCGGCAAAGCCCCGCCGTGCTCGGCGCCGGGCAGCGCCAGCGGCTCGCTCATCTTCCCCGGGCTCAGCGCGGTGGAGGGCGGCGTGAAGCGGCGGCTGGTGCTGGTATCTACGGGGATACGCATCACAACAAGCCTTTAGAGCCCCGCAACACCTCCGCCGGGTTCCTACAGAGCGCGACTCCTCCTCGGCCAGCCGCTCGCCGGGGAACAACATAAACGGGGCGCGGGGTGAGGTTGTTCCCGCGCCGGGTTCCCCCAGAGTTAATTTTTGGGGTTGTTTTTTTGGGGGAGGGGGGGATAGGTTTAGCTGGATGAGGATAAGGCTCTGGGCTTGAGGAAATGGATCCCGTTAATCCGATAAGCGCGAGGGTCGTGCGGGCGCGGCTTGACCGCGCATCAGAGGCAGCGGCCGGGACGCGGAAAGTGCGCGGGGACGGAGTTCATCGCAGGGAATAAAAAATAATAATAATTAAAAAAAAAAAAGTAAAAACAGAGAGGAGAGCAAGCGGGAGGCGCGCGTAGAAACAGGCGCAGCTTCCCGGGTTCGTCCAGGTGATTTCTCTCTCTCTCTCCCGGTCCCAAGAGAAACCCAAAAGGCGCCGGAGTCTTCTGAAGGCGGAAAAAAAAATTTTAAAAAAAAAAATCTCGCCCTTTGAAGGGAAATTCGGGGTTTGTTCTTCAGAGGAGGCGGATCGCCAGCCCGGCTCGCCGAGCAAAGGTCAGCTGGCTACGACCGGGTATAAAATTCACGGCCACACTCGCTCAACGCACACGCAACATCTACCGGGCTTCATCAAATATTTACAAGAGAATCTGTAGAGGATTTAAACACAACGGGAATCCATTAATGT